>PISX010022929.1:0-30800 GCA_004024625.1 Mellivora capensis
TGTAGCAACATGGACGGGACTGGAAGAGATTATGCTGAGTGAAATAAGTCAAGCAGAGAGAGTCAATTATCATATGGTTTCACTTATTTGCGGAGCATAACAAATAACATGGAGGACATGGGGAGATGGAGAGGAGAAGGGAGTTGAGGGAAATTGGGGGGGAGATGAACCATGAGAGACTATGGACTCTGAAAAACAAGCTGAGGGTTTTGAAGGGGCGGGGGGTAGGAGGTTGGGGGAGCCAGGTGGTGGGTATTGTGGAGGGCACGCATTGCATGGAGCACTGGGTGTGGTGTAAAACTATGAATTCTGTTACACTGAAAAGAAATGAAATAAAAAAAAAACTTTTTTGATCTATTAAAAAAAAAAGAAGGCCAAAGGGTAGAAGAGAAAAGAGTTTTATCCTGGTAAGATGTTTCATTTTGTTTTATTTTTACCGTCATTACAATCATGGTGTATTTTCTTATACTCTTCTAGTAAAGTAGTGGAGAAATGTCTTAACTATTTCATTTTTCTTTTATTATTTTTGACAGTTTTCCTGGGATACTAGTTATACACAATTACATTTACCCCTTTTGGTGTATGATTCAATAAGTTTTAGAAACTTCACAGAATTGTGCAACTGTCACTACAATCCAATTTTGGACCATTTCCATCTCCCCAGAAAGATTCTTTATGCCCATCTGAAGTCACTATCAATTCCCATCTCCAGCCACAGGCAACTACTTTCTGTCTCTGTCAACTAGCCTTTCCTGGACATTTCATATAAATGAAATTATATAATATGTGGCATTTTGTGTTTGGGATTCATCCATATGATACATGTGTTACTAGCCCATTCCTTTTTATTGGTGATTGGTATTCTATTCTTTGGAAATATCATATTTTATTTATCCATTCATTAGTTGGTGGGCATTTGGATTTTTCAGTATTGAGCTACTATGAATAAATACTGCTATGAACATTTATGTACAAGTCTTTGGGTAGGCATTTTTAATTTCTTACAGGTAGATTACAAGGAGTGAAATAGTTGGGCCATATGATAAATTTATGATAAACTGTTTCATTTTTAAGAAATTGCCTAAATAAAGGTTAAAGAACAAAAGAATTAAAAATAACTATAACTGAGGCTGGTAATATGGTCAAGTAGGAGAACTCTAAGCTCACCTCTTTGCAAGGATACAGCAAGATAATTCTCACATCGGTGTATATAGCTCACAGATTGGCACAACAAACTCAGCAAGCAAAGGTAGAGAAAAAGGCACATCAAAGAGGGTAGGAAGGATAGAGACTCAGTGGAGAGCTGTGACTATCCTGAGTGGAAGGAGAAGGAGAGAACCATGGCCTGGACAAGGGCAAGAAACAGACTATTATACTAGGGAGCACCCCCAGGAAAATGAATCCCCATAATATTTGGCTTTGAAAGTGGGAAAATCTGAATTTTGTGGGTTCTAACAATGGGTGGGACTTAAAGCCTAGAATTTTAAAGATCAGCAGGATTGGCTCTGGGAAACCCCAGAGGGCAAGAAGAATCTGACTCCCCACCCTTAAAAAGATAGTATGATAAACAGCCTGCTGAAATACGGCATTGAAACAGCAATTTGAAAAATGCCTGGGACATATGAGAAGGAGAATAGTTTACTCATTTTGGAGCAGGTTCTTGAAGGACAGGGATCACTGAGAGACTCCTCCAGGAACAAAGGAGCCAGCAGACACCATCTCCCTCCCCTGCTCCTCATCATAAAGACAGGGTCTCCTGCAAATTTACACCAAGGCCTGTCTCCACACGCTTCCTCAGATCCACCCTCCCAGTCAGTCCCAGCACTGGCACAAGGCTGGCACAAACCTTGCCCACACCTCTCCCAACACACACATTTTCCTGACAGCAATGCCTGAGGCTCCAGTGGGCCCTGTGGAAGACTGAGGCATACCTTGTTAAAATTGTGGGCTCCACCCACTTTGCAAGGTTTGTGGATCCCCTAGGGTACTCTCCCTGGTGGGGAGGGGGATCTATCCCAGTGGCTGCAGCAGCAGTTTTACTTCAAAAGCAGACCAATATGCATCTTGTTAAAACTGCATGCTCCCTCCTAGCCAGGGAGAAAACACCGCCCACAGCAGGCAAACACAGTTTCTGCAGATGACTAGATTAGAGGAAAAAGTGGCCAAGACACAATAGCAGGGTGCATATACACACATAGGAGATAGCCCCTAAAGCTTCAGGTTCTGGTGAACAGGGGATACTGCACTGCAGAGCACTAGAAGACCTCCTCTTCATAATGCCATTGCTTTTGAGAGCAAGAGACCTAGCTGACTTTCCTAACACAGAGAAACAGATATGCGGTGTTAGGTAAAATGAGGAGACAGAGGAATATGTTATAGATGAAAGAACAGGACAAAACCACAGCAAGAGACCTAAGTGAAATGGATATGACTAATATGCCTGATTGAGAATTTAAAGTAATGATCATAAAGATATTTACTGGACTTGAGAAAAGAGTAAAAAAACATCAGCGAGATCCTTAACAAAGAGATAGAAAATATAAAAAATAACCAATCACAGACAAAAAACAAATAAATGATGGGACACCTGAGTGGCTCAGTGGTTAAGCCTCTGCCTTCGGCTTGGGTCATGGTCTTAGAGTCCTGGGATCGAGCCCCGCATCGGGCTCTCTGCTCGGTGGGGAGCCTGCTTCCCCCCACCCTCCCTGCCTGCCTCTCCGCCTACTTGTTATCTCTGTCAAATAAATAAATAAAATCTTTTTTAAAAAATCCTTTAAAAAAATAACAAATAAATGAAATTTAAAATACACTAGATGGAATAAGTAACAAGCTAGAAGAAGCTGAGGAATGAATTAAAGACCTGGAGGACAGAATAATGGAAAGTAATCAAACTAAGCAAGTGAGAGGGAAAAAAAATACACAAAAATGAGAATAAATTTAGGAAACTGAGCAACCCCATCAAGCATAATAACACTCACATTATAGGAATCTTCATAGAGAGAAAGGGGGGAAGAAAATTTATTTGAAGAAAATAATAGCTGAAAATTTCCCTAATCTAGGGAAGAAAACATATCTAGATCCAGGAAGCTGAGATACCCAAAATAAAAGCCCAAGAAGCTCCATACCAACACACATGGTAAATAAAATGGCAAAAAGTAGTGATAAAGAGAGAATTTTAAAAGCAGAAAAAGAAACCCTGTAAGGCTATGGGGAAATCCACAAGGCAATAGTGGATTTTTCAGCAGAAACTTTGCAGGCCAGAAAAGTGTGGTGTGATACATTCAAACTGCTGAAAGGGGAAAAAAAAAATCTCCAACCAAGAATAGTCTATCCGGCAAGTCTATCATTCAGAATAGAAGGAGAAATAAAGAGTTACTCAGATAAACTAAAGCTAAAGGAGTTCATGACCCCTAAATTAGCCCTATAGGAAATGTTAAAGGGGATTTTTTGAATGGATATGTAAGACAATAAGTAAGAAAAGTAGGAAACACGAAGGCAGTAAAAATAAGTATATCTGTGAAAATATCTGTAAAATATCTGTTAAAAAATCTGTAAAAAAAGGATGTAAAATATGATACCACACACCTAAAACATGGGATAGAGGGAGTAAAGAATGAGTTCAAACTTAAGTGATCATCAACTTAATATAAACTGTTATATGCAGAAGATGTTATATACAAACTAATTGTAACCACAAATCAAAAATCAGTAATAGATATGCAAAACATAAAGAGAAAGGAATCCAAGTATATCACTAAAGAAAGCCAGCAAACCATGAAAGAGAGCAAGAGAAGGATCAGAGAAGAACTATAAAAATAACCACGGAACAAGTACCAAAGGTCAATAAATATATATCTATCAATAATTACTTTGAATGTAAATGGACTAAATGCTCTAATCAAAAGACCCAGGGTGACAAAATGAGTAAAAAAATATGCTGCCTACAAGAGACTCATTTCAGACCTAAATACATATTTAGATTGAAAGGGGATGGAGAGGTATACCTGGGTGACTCAGTCAATTAAATGTTTGACTCCTGATTTCAGCTCAGGTTAGGATCTCAGGGTTGTGAAATTGAGTCCCATGTCAGGCTCCATGCTGGGCTTGGAGCCTGCTTGGAATTCTCTCTCTCCCTCTGTCTCCCCCCCCCTCTCTTTTTTTCTCCCTCTCCTAAAGTGAAAAAATAAAAGAAAAGAAAGGGAATGGAGAAACATACAAATGGATGTCAAAAGAAAACTGGGATAGAAGTACTTACATCAAACAAATAGACTTCAAAGCAATAGACTTCAAAGCAGAGCTATAATAAGAAACAAAGAAAGACATTATATAATGATAAAAGGAACAATCCAACAAGAAGATATAACAAATGAAAATATCTATGCATCCCGGGTGGCTCAGTCAATTGACTGACGGCTCGGGTCATGATCTCGGGGTCCTGAGATGGAGTCCTGCATTGGGCTTCCTGTGTGGCACGGAGTCGGCTTCTCCCTCTCCCTCTGTGCTCCCTCTGTTCTCTCTCCCTCTTCTTCAAATAAATAAATAAAATATTTTTCTAAAGTAAAAAAAAAAAAAAAAGAAAGAAAGAAAATATCTATGCATCCGACATGAGAGCACCCAAATGCACAAAGCAGTTAATAACAAACATAAAAGAACTAATCAACAGTAACACAACAGTAAAACATAACAGAACTAACCAACAGTAATAAAATTTTAACACCCCCACTCATATCAATGGACAGATTGTCCAAGCAGAAAATTAACAACAAAACAGTGGCTCTGAATGACACACTGGACCAGATAGATTTAACAGAAATATTCAGAACATTCCATCCTAAAAGAGCAGAATATAAATTCTTTTTGAATGCACACAGAACATTCTCCAGAATAAATTACATATTAGGCCACAAAACAAGTCTCCACAAAGATCAAAGTCATTCCACGCATCATTTCTGACTATAACACTATGAAACTAGAAACCAACCACAAGAAAAAGCCTGGAAAGAGCACAAATACCTGGAGGATAAAAAACACGCTTCTAAACAATGAATGGGTCAACCAAGAAATCAAAGAAGAAATTAAAAATTACATGGAGAAAACATTAAAATGAAAACACAAAAGTCCAAAATCTTTGGGATATGGCAACAGTGCTTTTAAGAAGGGAACTTATAACAAGACACATCTACCACAAGAAGCAAGAAAAATCTCAAATAAACAATTTACCTTTACACCTAAAGGAGCTAGAAAAAGATGAGCAAACAAAACCAAAACTACCAAAGAAAGGGAATAAGAAAAATTAGAGCAGAAAAAATAACATAGAAACTTTAAAAAATGCAATAAAACAGATCAATGAAATGAGAACATTATAAAAAAAATATATGTGAACAAACTAGACAAACTAGAAGAAATGGGTAAATTCTTGGAAACATATAAAATACCAAACTGAAGTAGAAGGTAACAGAAAATTTGAGCAGACCAATCACCAGCAATGAAATTGAATCCTTTATCAAAAAACTCCCAACAAACAAAAGCTCATGACCAGACATCTTCACAGGAGAATTCTGCCAAAATATTTAAAGAAGAGTTAATACCTGGGGCACTGGGTGGCTTGGTTGGTTGAGCATCTGACTCTTGATTTTAACTCAGGTCATGATCTCAGGGTCATGAGATCAAGCCCCGTGTCAGACTCACTGAGCATGGAGTCCGCTTGTCCCTCTCCCTCTGCTCCTACCCCTGCCTGTATTCTCTCTATCTCTATCTCCCCAACTCTTTCAAATAAATAAATAAATAAATATTTTTTGAATTTATGCATTTTTATAATATACTTTAATATCTCATAAGACCAATCCCTCCTCATTGCTCTTGTTTTTTATAAGTTTTCTTGTTTTTCTTTTTTTTAATTTTATTTTATTTTTTCAGTGTTCCAAGATTCATTGTTTATGCACCACACCCAGTACTCCATGCAATACGTGGCCTCCTTAATACCCACCACCAGGCTTACCCACCCATCCACCCCCTCCCTTCCAAAACCCTCAGTTTGTTTCTCAGAGTCCTCAGTGTCTCATGGTTCATCTCCCCCTCTGATTTCCCCCAATTCACTTTTCTTTTCCTTCTCCTAATGTCCTCCGTGTTATTCCTTATGCTCCACAAGTAAGTGAAACCATATGATAACTTTCGCTGCTTGACTTATTTAACTCAGCATAATCTCCTCTATAAAGAACTCCTCAAACTCAACACTCAAAAAACAAATACTCACGTCAAAAATAAAATCTTAAAAAAATAAGAAGGGTTAATACCTATTCTTCCCAAACTAGTCCAAAAAATAGAAGGAAAACTTTCAAATTCATTCTATGAGGCCAGCATTACCATGACACTAAAACCAGATAAAGACACCACAAAAAAAAAAGAGAGAGAGAGAATGACAAGTCAAAATCTCTCATGAACACAGATGCAAAAATTCTCAACAAAATACTAGCAAACCAAATCCAATAATACGTTAAAAAAATCATTCACCATGATCAAGTGGGATTTATTCCCAAGATGAAAACATGGTTTAATATTTTGCAAATCAATCAATGTGATACATCACATCAATAAGAGGAAAGACAAGAACTTTATGATCACTTCAATAGATGCAGAAGAATAATTAAACAAAGTGCAACACACATTCATGATAAAAAACCCTCAACAAAGTAGGTTTGGAAGGAACATACCTCAACATAACAAAGGCTAACATCATATTCAATGGGGGAAAACTGAGAACTTTTCCCCTAAGGTCAGGAACAACATAAGAATGTCCACTATCACCACTTTTGTTTAGGTCCTAGACACAGCACCAGACACAAAAAGAAACAAAATGTACCCAAATTGGTAAAGAAGAGGTAAAACTTTCACTGTTTGCAGATGACATGATACTATATACAGAAAACCCTAAAGACCACCAAAAAACTACTAGAAGTGATGAATGAATTCAGTAAAGCTGTGGAATACAAAATCAATGTACAGAAAGTTATTGCAGTTCTATACATTAATAATGAGACAGCAGCAGTAGAAATTAAGAAAACAATCCCATTTACAATTACAGCAAAAATAATAAAATATCTAAGAATAAACTTAAAGAGGTGAAAGATGTGTACCCTCAAAACTATATAACACAGATGAAAGAAACTGAAGATGTCACAAAGAAATGGAAAGACATTTCATGCTCATGGATCAGAAGAATAAATATCATTAAAATACCTATACTACCTAAAGTATGTCTACACATTTAATGCAATATCTATCAAAATACCAATAGTATTTTTTCATAGAACTAGAACATACAACCCTAAAATTTTCATGGAACTGCAAAAGATCCGGAAAAGCCAAAGCAATCTTAAAAATGGAAAACAAAACTGGGTTTTGCAATTCCAGACTTCAAGTTATGTTACAAAACTATGGTAATCAAAATAGTATGGTACTGTCACAAAAACAGATTCATAGATGAATGGAACAGAATAGAGAGTCCAGAAATAAGCCCACAATTATATGACCAATTAATCTTTGACAAAGGAAGCAAGAAAATGCAATGGGAAAAAGAGCCTCTTCAAAAAAATGATATTGGGAGAATTGGACAGCTACAAGCAAAAGTAATGAAACTAGACCACTTTCTTACAGCACACACAAAAGTAAACTTAAATTAGATTAACCACCTAAACATGAGACCTGAAACCTTCAAAATCCTAGAAGAGAACACAAGTAGTAATTTCTCTAACATCGGTCATAGCAACATCCTTCTAGATAGTGTCTCCTGAGGCAAGGGAAATAACAGCAAAAGTAAACTATTGGCTTACATCAGAATGAAAGGCTTTTGCACAGTGAAGGAAACAACCAACAAAACTAAAAGACAATCTATGGAATGGAGAAGATATTTGTAAATGATATACCTAATGAAGGGTTAGTATCCAAAATATATAGAATTCTATATAAAATATATATTTTAATATATATTTAATATATAAATATATATAATATGTAGAATTCTATAATATATAGAATTCTATAACTCAACATCTGAAAAAAATTCAATTTAAAAAATCAGCAAAAACATGAATGGACATTTCTCTAAGGAAAACATACGGATGGCCAATAGACACATGAAAAGATGCTCAACATCACTCATCATCAGGGAAATGCAAATCAAAACTATAATGAGATATCATGTCACACCTGTCAGAGTGGCTGAAATAAAAAAACTTAAGAAACAACAAGTGTTGGTGAGGATGTGGAGAAAAAGGAACCCTCTTGCACTGTTTGTAAGAATGCAAACTTGTGCAGCCACAGTGGAAGACAGTATGGAAGTTCCTTAAAAAATTAAAAATAGAACTGCCTTATGATTGCACCACTAGGTATTTACTCAAAAAACACAAAAACAGTAATTTGAAAGGATATATATGCACACTTACATTTACTGCAGCATTATTTACATGAGCCAAATTATGAAAGCAGCCCAAGTGTCCATCAGTAGATGAATGGATAAAGAAGGTGTGGTATTTATATACAATGGAATATTATTCCGCCATAAAAAATAAAATTTTGCCATTTGCAACAACATGGGTGGGGCTAGAGAATAAGTACTAAGTGAAGTAAGTCAGTCAGAGAGAGACAAATACCACATGATTTCAGTCATATGTGGAACTTAAGAAACAAAACAAGTGAGCAAAGGAAAGAAAAAGATAGACAAACCAAGAAATACTCTTAATTATAAGAAGAAACTGATGATTACCAGAGGGGACGTGGTAGGGTTATTAGTGAAATATGTGATGAGGATTAAGAGTATACTATACCTGATGAGCACTAAGTAATGTACAGAATTCTTGAATCATTATATTGTAGACCTGAAATTAATCTAACACTGTATGTTAACAACAACAAAAAGAATTAGTACTAATTCTTCTCAAACTCTTTACCCAAAATGAAGGAACACTCCCAAATTCATTTTGTAAGGCCAGTATTAATTACACTTTCCCAAAACCAGATAGGGAAACTAAGAAAATAAAACTATAGGCCAATATCCTTGATATGTATACAGGCAAAAATTCTCATAATACTAGCAAACTAAATTGAACTGCACATTAAAAGGATCATAGAGCATGATCAAATGAGATTTATCCCTGAGATGCAAAGAGGGTTAACCTATGCAAATCAATAAATGTGATAACAACATTAATAGAGTGAATGATAAAAATCATACGACCATCTCAAGAGATGAATGAAAAACATTTGACAAAATACATGATTTCATGATTAAAACTCAAAAAACTGAATATAGAAGGATTACACTTCAACATGATAAAGGTCATATGTGACAAGCCCACAGCTAACATCATACTGAACAATGAAAGATTAAAGGTTTTTCCATTAAGATCAGGAACAAGACAAGGATGCCCACTCTCACCACCACTCCTATTCAACATAATATTAGAAATCTTGGAGCAATTAGGCAAGAAAAATAAATAAAAATCATCCAAACCAGAAAGGAAGAAGTAACATTGTCTGTTTGCAGATGGCATGATATCAAATATAGAAAACTCTTTCACCAAAAATTGTTAGAACTGTTCAGTGAATTTAATAAAGTTCCAGGATGCAAAATCAATGTGCAGAAATCAGTTGAATTTCTATATCTCTGAAAAAGAAATAAAGAAAGCAATTTCATTTACAATAGCATCAAAAACAGTAAACACAATAAAATACTTTAAAAAACAATAAACACATAAACACAATAAACAATAAAATACTTAAATATAAATTTAACCAAGGAAGTGACAGGTCATCCATTTTGAGTTGATCTTTGTGTATGGTGTAAGAAAATGGTCAAGATAGATGAAAGACCTAAATGTGAGATAGGAATCCATCAGGAGGGGGAGACAAACCACGAGAGATTGTGGACTCTGAGAAACAAACTGAGGGTTTTGGAGGGGAGGGGGATGGGGGTTTGGGTGAGCCTAGTGGTGGGTATTAAGGAGGGCACATATTGCATGGAGCACTGGGTGTGGTGCATAAACAATGAATCTTGGAACACTGAAAAGAAATAAAATGAAAAAAGAAAAAAAATCCTAGAGGACAACAAAGGCAGCAACTTCTTCAACCTCAGCTACAGCAACTTCTTGCTAGACACATCTCCAAAGACAAGGGAAACAAAAGCAAAAATGAACTATTGGGACTTCATCAAGATATAAGGCTTCTGCACAGCAAAGGAAACAGTCAACAATACTAAATGGCAACCTCTGGAATGGGAGAAGACATTTGCAAATGGCATATCAGATAAAGGGCTAGTATCCAAGATCTATAAAGAGTTTATCAAACTCAACACGCCCCCCCCAAAATAATAATAATCCAGTCAAGAAATGGGCAGAAGACTTAAACAGACATTTCTCCAAAAAAACATACAAAAGACCTATAGACACATAAAAAAAAATGCTCCACATCCCTTGGCATCAGGGAAATACAAATCAAAGATGAGAACCAGCTCACACCAGTCAGAATGACTAAAATTAACATGAGAAGAAGCATCAAATGTTGGCGAGGACGAAGAGAACGGGGAACCCTCTCACACAGTAGATCTTAAACATTTTCAACACACAGACACAAGGTAATTAATTACGTGAAGAAATGGAGGTGTTAACTAACCATATTGTTGTAGACATTTTGCAATAGACATGAATATCAGATCATCATGTGTACATCTTAAACTTACACAATGTTATCTATCAACTATATGTTAATAAAGCTAGAAAACAAATCTTTTTTTTTTTTTTTAGGAACTTCCAAACTGACCCACTATTTTTTACTTCACCTGTGATATAAGTATTCCAAAATCTCTACTTCCTTGGCAACACTTTATTTTTTGTTCTTAACGATAACCATTCTAGTGGGGATAAAGTGGTATCTCATTACAGTTTGAGTTCACATCTTCCTAATGACTAATGATGTAGAGCATCTTTTCACAGGCTTATTGGCTATTTATATATCTTCTTGGTGAAGTGCCTATTCAGACCTTCTGCCCATTTTTTTTAATTGGGTTATTTGTCTTGCTTTAAGCTTTAAAAGCTCTTTATTTTATTCTGGATAGAAGTCCTTTACCAGATACATGATTTAAAAAATATTTTCCCTGGGCCTGGGACTTGTCTTTTCATTTTTTTAATGATGTCTCTTGAAGCACAACATTTTAAACCTTTAATGAAGTTCAATTTATCTCTTCCTTCTTTCATGGATCTTTCTAGTTAAGTTTTACCTTTTTATTTAAGAAGGAAGTTCCTCCCTAGCGATTTCTGCCCAGACATCACTGACCAAAACTAAACCACATAACCAATCTTAGTGGTAAGGGAGTTTGACTCTAACAAAATTTGCCCTCAGTGTAATCAGGTTTTGTTACAAAAAATGACAGAACGACCATTTGGAAGGCAGTTAGTGTTGTCATAGACCCTTAAGCAAGATGATCAGATTCTACTTTAAGAAAGTCTGTTGGTTTTTCTATCACCAGCATAATGCTTCATAATAACAAGCAGAGACCCCTTGTAGCATATACAATGAATGAATGTTTATTGCCCATGAGCCCGGAGTCAGCTGAGCTTTGGCTGGACGGCTCTGCTAATCTTGGCTGGCTCTCTGTCTCTCTCTCACATGCCAAAGTGTGGGCGGCTATTGATGGATCTGGGCTGGCTTCAGTGGGCTTAGTGTGATAACTCAGCTCTACCCAATGTGTCCCTCCTCCTCCAGCAGGCTGGCCTGGCTTTGCTCGCCTGGTGATGGCAGAGGTACAAGAGAGCAAGGTAAACAAGGCCTCTTAAAGCTTAGGCTAGGAACTGACATTCTTCCAATTCTGCCACACTCCGTGGTCCAATGCAAGTCATGAAGCCAGACTGGACTCAAGAAGTCAAGAAGTGGATTGATTCCTCTCTTTAACAGAATTGCAATCTCATGTCAGCTATGTGTATAGCTTCTCCAAAGCTTCAGGCAGGCATGAAGCTTTGGAGACTGGAAAGCAGTCAGTCTAACAGACAAGACAATCACTATCAGACTAGGGAAGTGGGGTAAGTGAATGAGCTAGCCTTAAGTAAAAACAAGTGAGATTATTTCAGTAACCCAGGGGAGAAAATGGTAACCCGAGCTGACAGAGCCAGACCAACTTCAGAGACATCTAGGGGCTAGTGAAGAAGACTTGGGGTTGATTAAATCACAGGGAGAGGAGAACAGGTAAGGGGCAAGGAGCAGTCAAGTACTCCATGTAATATGTCCTCTTTTTGCTTTTCAGCAAGACTCTAAGTCATCAGTTATTTTTGTTATCAAAGAGAATGACAAGAGAGAAAATAGCATAGGTAAGGAACACTATGACATACATTTGAATTATACTTATTGCCAAAACTGACCCACTTCTATTATGACTTCAGTATGATTCTCACTGATCCCTTGGGAGTGTTGCAACGTACAATAACTTGTGACACATGTCTATCACTATGATCTAGCTTAATGAGGCATTTTATTCCAAACGATACACCATGGGTGAGGTGAGAATAAAAGTGTTTTCCCAGAGCCATGCGGATATGGCGTTTGGTTGATTAGCCCTGAAAATTATCCAAAACAAATTAGTACTTAATGTCAGCCAGAAAGCCAGATGCCGGTTTTAATGGGGAGTCAAAAAGTAGCGTGACATCAGCGACACATAAGAGCTGAGGAGTCTGTGAATCAAACATTGATTTCGCTGATCCAAGGATCATGCATTGTCATCAGGGCTATAGACACCTGCTTTATTGAGAGTGAAAATTTCCAAGGCTTATTGGCAGGGAATATGGTATTACGGAGGGTTCATTTAGCCTTCAAACACAGATGTTCCAGCTTGAAAACCAAAGCTGGAAGTAGCTCTTTTGCTGGGTTTTGAGGATTGCATTATCCAGTGGAAATTTCAAATTGCATTCTAAAAGAAAAGGATGCCAGTTTCCCATGCCCTTAACCAAACCCTGCTAATTTCAAGAACAGGAAAATAAGAAATGACAGCCTGACCTGGAAAACCATGGGGGAAGCATAATCAATACATTGGAGGAGGCGCTGTTCTAGGATACCTGGAAGGAGATGGGGAGAAGGGTAAGATTCCCTCTCCAGAGAAAACCATACACTCCATCACTGCCCCCCCCCCCGAATAAAGAAGCAGAAGCGGGACTGTGAGTATTATATCAGTCCCCATGACAAGGTCTCTAGTGGACACCACCATTTGCTTTCTCACTTGCTCTTTCATCCAATGAGCTGTTATCCAACACTTAACTAATATCACTAACATGGATGGTGAGTTCTGCTGAGTGAGCTGAAAACACAAAGAGGAATAGGATGGACTCTGCCCTTCCTGTGTTGAGGTAGGAATGGCAGCAGTCTTCTCTGAGATCTATGTAGGAGGCATTTTGCATATTTATCCTTTTTTAAGACTTCTTTAAAAGATTTTATTTATTTATTTGACAGACAGAGATCACAAGTAGGCAGAGAGGCAGGCAGAGAGAGAGAGAGGGAATCAGGCTCCCTGCTGAGCAGAGAGCCCGATGCGGGGCTCGATCCCAGGACCGTGAGATCATGACTTGAGCCGAAGGCAGAGGCTTTAACCCACTAAGCCACCCAGGCGTCCCTCACATATTTGTCTTATTTATCCCTCTGAAAACTCCAAAATGTACATATTTGCTACCATTATTTAAATGATAAAGAGATAAATTTTAAAAAATAAACAAATGATAAAAAGAATGAGATTTAGAATGGCCAAGAAATATGTATCCAAGCTGATGCATCTAGAAAATTTATTCAACCAGGATTTGATTTCCTTCTATTCTGTTCCCAAATCCCTTAGCCATGCCTACCTCAGAGTCTAAAGGGGGAGAGAAAACATGGATAAAAGCAGAAAATCAGGGTAGATAAAATGATCCTTATAATGCTTTCTACATGCCCAACATTTTTCTAAGCACTTACATGTTTTAATTCACTTAATCCCCATATCGGTAGTATTATCTCCATTTTAAGAATAGGAAAACTGGGGGTGCCTGGGTGGCTCAGTGGGTTAAGCCTCTGCCTTCAGCTCAGGTCATGATCTCAGGGTCCTGGGATCTGGCCCCACATCGGGCTCTCTGCTCAGTACAAATGATGTCACCAAGGGTAATCTCAGAAAGCACAGAAATAGAAGAAGGTGAGAGAAGTCAATCATAAGAGGCTCTAAGTCATGATGAAAAAGAAACAGAATTCATGAGCTAATAAGCAAGGTCAAGGGGAATACAAATGTTTCAGCCAAGCCAGGGTGATGGGTAGTGATGGTTAAGAACGAGCTGAGACCATTGTAGCAGAGGGAGCAAAAAACCAGAGACCAAAAACATTCCAGATTCTTCCCTCTAAAACCGTGGCACTTTATAAATTCCCTGAAATCTTAGATGCTGTTTCAGGGAGGAAGTGGGAAGGGAAAATGTCCAAATTGGCAGAGGTTAAATATAAAATCAAATTGGCAGAGGTTAAATATAAAATGACTCTATGTCTTAGTTGGGTTTCCCTAAAAGAAGAGCCTGCATCTGAGTGTAGGTGCCTTTTTTGGGGTGATTCCAGAGAAGAATGAGGGACTGAAAGAGGAAAACTGGGAAAACAGCAAAGCCAACGTAAGGGAGTGTTATTGAGGTAGACCTTGTGAGCAATGGGAACTCACTTCCTGTGGGACATCCTAAGAATCATAGAGAGAACTGTCCACCTGAAGGATGGGAGGCTGAGGCATTTATCCAGTTATCACCCATTTGCAAATGATCAAGGGATGCTATCCATACTACTCTGGTTCTCCAGAAAAACAGAAACAGTAGGGGGTGTGTGTGTAGAAGTGTATTAAAAGGAACTGACTCACATGATCATAGAAACTGACAAGTCACAAGGTCACAAGATCTGCAGAGTGAGTTGGCAAACTGGAGACCTAGGAATGCTGACTATTTAGTTCCAGTCTGAAGGGCAGGCTCAAGGCTCAGGAAGAGCTATTGTTTCAGTTGAGTCTGAAAGTAGGAAAAGACAATGTTCCAGTCCACCGGCCATCAGGCAGGAAGAATTCTCTCTTACTTGAGGGACAGTCAGCCATTTTGTTCTATTTAGGCCTTCAACTGATTGGATGGGGCCCACCCACAGTGTCCCAGGCAGGTAGATACCAATTTAAACATTAATCTCATCCAAAGACTCCCTCATGGAAACACTCAGAACAATGTTTAATATCTGGGGCACCCTGCAGCCTGGTCAAGTTGACACATAAAATTAACCATCACACTCTCAGAAGTGTTCATTCTTCCATACTTCCAAGCTGCCTGAACACTGCAAGCCAAGCTAGTGGCTGCCAACATTCGTGAGTCTGAGCAAACCCACGAGCACAAAAAGCAGAGACTCAGCACATACACTTCAGCCTGGAGGCTGACAGTTGGATATAAGTCAAAGCCCATACAGAATTGTGCACATACAGCCAAGACTTAAATCAGAAGTCTGGCCAAGATGATGTGCTTGGGGGCATAAGAGCATCTTATCTGTTAGGTTTTTCAGAATTTATTAAGATTGTTATTTTTCTGCAATCAACAGAATAGGGATTCAGAAAAGAGATTAGATTGGGTTACAGAAAGATTCAGAAAGCTACACTTTCTGCCCAGCTGCTTTCTGTGGTCTGGGATATCCTCACCCACTTCACATACATAAGAAACATTAACAAGCTAGATCTGATTAATCAAATCTTAGCAATCGATGAATTGCTGCCCAATCACCTCATATCTAATGCACCTGCAATGTATTTTTCCACATTAATTCATCCATTGAACATTTATTGAGTAGAGAAGCCATTAAGCCCGCTGGGAGCATAAAAGGTGGAAAAGATAAATTTTCTGCTGATAGTTTCCCTTCTACTTGCTTCCAAAGACAGAAGGTTGATTTTGTGAATACTGGCAGCTGTAGCAGATTATAACTTCAGACATTCTTTGGGCCCGTGTCTCTGAATGGAGATTGGGAGGAAAACCAGATGTTTACCCAAGCACTGGAGGTCGCAGAAGTTCACATTTGAGTCATTTCCACCCCAAAGCAAATTGTCTGACCTCAAACATCTAGGCATGCGTACATCTCAATTTATTAAGATAAAAAATTCAATTCATACCACCACCGCTCTGTTTCTTTTTATTCTTCGGCAACAAAGGAGTCAAACCAAATATCTAATTTCTTTTTATCTTTCTTGCACACAAAAAAATAGAAGGGTGTGTCTCCAACATGCTCCTCCTATATTTCCTTCTTTTTTTCCTTCTTATTACCTTTTCCCTTTCTTTAGTTTTTTCTTCTCCCATTCTTTCCCAAAAGTCTAGACTAGAAGAGTAGAAAGCCAGTGTGGAAGGAGAGAGCAGGAAAAAGTGATCAATATTTAAGAAAGTGATTTCAGCAATATTTTTCCCCTTTTAAGCCCCAAACAAAAGCTAACTCTAACAATTTCCCCAGTCTATTCACTTGAACAGAGGAAATCCACAGTGTGGATCCACGTGCAATCAGTGAGCTAGAGATTTCCCTGAGAGGCCCCCAAATGATCACACCTACAAGTTCTGTGCTTGTTACAGTTGGGTGATGCACTATAGGGTGTGTATTCCACAGACCTTATTATTTTCATCATATTCTAGCAATAAGTTAATAATAGAAATAATAGTAGCTAGCCTTTGTTGAAGGTTTATAAATGTGCTGGGTACTCTCAGAAATGCTCTCTTTACATGGATTTACTCATTTATTCTTCGCACCAAACCTAAGGGATAGATTCTTTGTCATCCCTATTTACAGGCGGCAAAACAGAAGCCCACAGAGAGTACAATTCATTGCCCAAGATCACAGAGTCACTTAGCCAGTGGAACCAGTCTGAACCCAGGCATTCTGGCTGGAATGCTGTGCTACCGTTTTGTGTGAGCTATGGAGCACTATTGGAATATGTCATTTATAAACTAAAGTTAGCTCTTCACTAGTGTTTACTAAGGACTCTCATTCAGTATTTTTTTATTAACATATAATGTATTATTTGCCCCAGGGGTACAGGTCTGTGAATCGTCAGGCTTACACACTTCACAGCACTCACCATATCACATACCCTCCCCAGTGTCCATGGCCTCTCATTCAGTATTTTAATATGCTGGTTATCTATCATGCAACATAGCAAATCTCCTATCAAGCATAAGCATAAGCAGTACTTGATTCTAAATTGCTAAGTTCAATGGTCAATCCTTAGTCCTGACTGTGCCCGATCCATCATTGGCATCGGAGTCAGGCTCCCTGCTCTACGGTGTGCTTTCTCTTCTCTTCTCTTCTTCCAGAGCACCAGTCTCTCTTAAAAGGGGCATCTTTGGCCATTGCTTCTTGGTCTTCCTCCTTTCATAGACCTGATGGTCCTGGATTGCACCAGAGCACAGTCCTTCATCCTGCTTTCTCACATGTAATCGCACATACCGTTTTTGGCTAAACAATCCATTCTCACAACCTAAATACCATCTATATACACACCAAAAACTCCTAAGTGTATAACCCCCGCCCAGCCTTCTTTCTCCTTCCTGAACTCCAAACTCTTTACCAAGTGCCTACTTTAATGTCTTCACTTAGATAGCTAATAAATACTGCACCTTTATATGACTTGAGCAGAACTCCTGATCTTTTCCCCAAAACTTGCTCCTCCTATAGCCTTCTCCATCTTCAAATGATGGCAACTTCAACCATCTACTTGTCCAAGGCAAAAAACCTTGGAGTCACCCTTGACTTTTCTCTTGTTTTCACATGCTGCATAAAGTCCATATAGGCTCTACTCCAAAGCCTAGTCACACTACAGACGCTTCTCTACACTTCCAATGCTAGGACCCCGGCATGAGCCAGCGTCAACTTTTACCAGGATGACTGCAACAGACTCCTAACTGGGGTCCTTGCTTACATTCTCACCTTCCTACAATCTATTCTCAACAGAGAAGCCTAATAGATTATAAACTATATTATATTGCTCTGCACAAAACGCTTCAACAGCTTCCCATCTCACCCAGACATGAAGAATGCCTCCCAGAACCCTTACCTGTCTGATACCATCTTTCCCCTTGCTCACCCCACTCCAGCCACAGTGGCTGTCTTTTCCCCCACGGACACTCCCCTGCCTAAGAGCCTGTATATTGGATGTGCCCTCTCCCTAGATGTCCTCTTAGAAATCCATTTGGCAAACGTCCTCACCTCAAGTCTGTTCTTAAATGTCTCCTCCTCGATGACTCTTGCTCTTATCTCCCTATGGTTAAAATTGTAACTAATCTCCTATACTTAATACTCCCAAACTCTTTACTTGGCTCTCCATTTTTCTTCTTAAATAGTAACTGTCAACTACTGGCAGGGGAGACAATTTACTTATTTTATTTATTTTTTAAACATTCTTTTTTTTAATTTTTTAAAAGTTTTTTTTATTTATTTGTTTCAGGGGCTGAAACTCACAACCCTGAGATTCAGGATCACATGCTCTTCTGACAGAGCTGGCCAGGCACCCCAGTACATATCTTGTTTTAAAAGATGCACAAACTTAAGGCATTAATAAAATTTAAAAGTAAAAAAAATAAAATAAAATTCAAGAAAGAAGAAAGGGAGGAAGGAAGGAAGAAGGAGGAAGAAGGAGGAGGGAGGGAGGGAGGAGAGAAGGAAGGATGGAAGGAAGGAAGAGAGAAAGAAAGAAAGGAAGGAAGAGGATGCACTCCATGACAGTTTCAGAAAACATGGCAGAAGAGACACTGTTTCCAATTGTCTGAGCCCAGGAAGTAAGAGACTGGAAGCCTCCAACTCCTTTCTCTTGGAACACTGTCTCCAGAAGAATCTGCTGGTTTGCAAACTCAAGAGCTTCCTGGTGAAATATGGAACTGTCCCCTGTACATGTCTCATGGAGGACAAAAAAAAAAAAAAAAAAAAAAAACTGAAGGAAGAAGCAGGCCCCTCCTGCCTCCTGGTCAGTAGGTGGAAGTATTAATAAGCAGGCTTTAATAATAAGTAATAAGTAAGTTTTACTTACAAGGCTTATCCTGGGTTGCCACAAGATGAGTAGATCTCTGCACTCACCCACTCACCACCAGAATCTTAAATGTTTATATAGAGGTCTTAGCTGGGTTCAGAAACATATTCAGTTCAGATAATCCTAGTAACACCTTACTCTCCCAAGGCTGCATCCTTGAAAATGACTCCCACTATGGGAACAGTGGGTAGAATCTACATTCCAAGGTTGGGGGAGAGAGTCAGGAGCCTCTGATGGCCCAGGTCCAGCTTGCTGGTCAACAAGAGGTCACATCCTCTTGATGACCTCCCCCAACAGAAGCCAGGCTCCATATAAGAGTTCCAGTTCCCTGAGACTACCATACAGTGAAGAAATCCAAATTAGCCACAAGGATAGTTCACAGGGAGATAGATACACACAACCAATCAGCCTGCAGCTATTCCAGGCATGAAGTATATGAATAACAAGCCTTTAAATGACTCCAGACTGAGCCACCATCTGACTGAAACCATATGAGGAAACCTAAGCAAGAATCACCTATCTGCATCCCTCAACGTCCAGATCATCAAGAATTTATTATTACACTCTAAATAATCTGAATAGTATAATCTTTCATTTATTGATAGTTGTTAACTGAAAGTTAGGCTTTCTTTCTACTCCTATTTTATATATTACATAATGATGGACCTAGAATGAGGATTCCAATTCCACAAGCTTTATTTCAGATTCTCAATCCAATGTTTCCCAATTAGAAATTAGTTCTCTTGCTTTTTTTTTTAAGATTTCATTTATTTATTTGACAAAGCATGAGAGCAAAAGCAGGGGGAATGGCAGAGGGAGAAGGAGAAGCAAACTCTGCACTGAGCACGCAGCTTGCTGCTGGGCTCAATCCCAGAGCCCTAGGATCATAACCTGAACCGAAGGAAGATGCTTAACTAATTGAGCCACCAAGGTGCCCTGGTTCTCTTACTTTTTTTTTTTTTACTATTTTACTTTTTCAGTATTCCAAGATTCATTGTTTATGCAACACATGCAGTGCTCCATGTAATACCTGCCCTTCTTAATACCCACCACCAGGCTCACCTATCCCTCCACCACCTCCCCTCCTAAATCCTCTGTTTCTCAGAGTCCACAGTCTCTCATGCTTTGTCTCCCCCTCCAATTTCCCCCAATTCCATTTTCCTTTCCTTCTCCCAATGTCTTCCATGTTATTCCTTATGCTCCACAAGTAAGTGAAACCATATGATAATTGACTCTCTCTGCTTGACTTACTTCACTCAGCATAATCTCCTCCAAACACATCCATGTTGATACAAAAGTTGGATATTCATCCTTTCTGATGGAGGCATAATACTCCATTGTATACATGGACCGTATCTTCTTTATCCATTCATCTGTTGAAGGGCATCTTGGCTCTTTCCATGGTTTGGCGACTGTGGCCATTGCTGTTATGAACACTGGGGTACAGATGGCCCTTCTTATCACTACATCTGTATGTTTGGGGTAAATGCCCAGTAGTGCAATTGCAGGGTCATAGGGTGGGTCACTCTATTTTTCATTTCTTAAAAAATCTCCACATTGTTTTCCAAAGTGGCTGCACCAACTTGCATTCCCACCAACAGTGTAAGAAGGGTTCCCATTTCTTCACTTCCTCTCCAACATATGCTGTTTACTGTCTTCTTGATTTTGGCCATTCTAACTGGTGTAAGGTGGAATCTCATTGTGGTTTTGATTTGAATCTCCCTGATGGCTAATGATGATGAACATTTTTTTCATGTGTCTGTTAGCCCTTTGTAGGTCTTCTTTGGAAAATTGTCTGTTCAGTCTTCTGCCCTTTTTCTCACATGATTATCTGTTTTGTGTGTGTTGAGTTTGAGGAGTTCTTTATAGATCTTGGATATCAGCCTTTTGTGTGTAGTGTCCTTTGTGACAATCTCCTCCCATTCCGTGGGTTGCCTCTTTGTTTTGTTGACTGCTTCCTTTGCTGTGCAGAAGCTTTTATCTTGATGAAATCCCAAAAGTTCATTTTTGCTTTTGTTTCCTTTGCCTTTGGAGACATGTCTTGAAAGAAGTTGCTGTGGCCGATGTCAAAGAGGTTACTGCCTAGATTTTCCTCTAGGATTTTGGCAGATTCCAGCTTCACATTGTTATCTTTTATCCATTTCGAGTTTATCTTTGTGTATGGTGTAAGAGAATGAAGAGAATGGTCGAGTTTCATTCTTCTATACATAGCTGTCTAATTTTCCCAGCACCATTTATTGAAGAGACTGCTTTTTTCCCACTGGATATTTTTTCCTGCTTTGTCAAAGATTATTTGACCATAGATTTATGGGTCCATATATGATTCTCTTACTTGAAAAAAAAATCACAGTAATCTACATTTTTACTATCTCCCAAGTTTCTTCATGCAGAAATAGCTAAATTTTCCTAGAACAGTTATATCTACTTATTAGTCCTTAAAAGCATTGTTAAAATATGCTTTAATATTATTATTAAGGAGCAATGGAGCACATCAAGCACTTTCTAAATTACAGGCTTTCAACTTTGTATTTTCATATGCAAAATTCTAGAGGAGGAAAACAAACATTGTCTAGAAGGCTGAGTTGACAATGTATTGAGATGAGGATTTGAACATCAGTGAAATGCTGATCCTTATTAAAAAAAAAAAAAAAGCAAAAAATCATGAAGTTTTCCAGGTTAACCAGTTTCCCATCTCAGTTTAGCCATGACTCATTAAAGATACACATATTTAACAGCTTTAATTAAACTTCTTCACAACTGAAATATAGAAGGAAAATAGCTTCTACAATCTATTCTTACTTTCTAAGCGGAGTGTTACGAATGAGTTGTCCATTTTTCTCATTCATTTCACAAATGAGGAATTTAATCTTTTCTCAAGCAGTAGCTCACTGATTGGTTCATTCATTCATTCATTCATTCAACAAATTGGGTGCTATACTATTTATTAGGCACTGTGTTAGGTCCTAGTAATACCATGGTAAACAAGACTTACTTGGTCACTACCATGGAATTCATATTCTAGTGAAGAAGCACACATTCAACCAATAGTAGGTACATTAAGAGCTAAAAAGAGAAAATACAAGAACTATGCAAGCACATAGGAGGGGAATTTAATACAGTGTAGAAGGTCTGAGAAGGCTGACCATATATCGTACAACTTGATCCCAATAAACAGCACCATAATGTCCCAGCCTTTGTACAAATTAAGGTATAAAGCAATGAAGTGGCAGAAGAGGCCAAAATAATCATCATTTTATTGCTATGTCCTTAATTAAAGGACATAACTTAGCATGAAAGCCAAAGACCTGAATTAAACATATTTATGCAACCACCCAGACCAGGTTGTGCTGGACCTGATTAAGTAAGAAAGGCAGAGTTGGTCTATGCATGCCCAGTTATTATTTCCAATTTTACCAACCAGGCAAAGCAAACCACTCATGAACAACAACAACATCAAAAAGCAGAGAAAGATCAGAAGTGTTGCATCAACAGAATTTCTTCCACTTGGAAGAAATCATAATGAATGGTAAGACAAAGGGAGCTTATTTACAAAAGAAAAAGCTATTACTTCCTTCTCTAACTAGTTTTTTCTTATCCTGCTGTTCTCCTTAACAACAAAAGAAAAAATTATTCTGAGAGTCATCTCCAACTTCCTGATGGTTTCTATTAACAGCAAAAACCCATTGCACAAAAGTTCAAAATTTAATAAATGCCTTTGATGTATAAAATGATCTTTTTGCTGATTCATCAATAACAGTGAAAATGCAGTTTGACCAGATTGGACACTTAAAATGCTTTCTATTATTACCGTATGCTTTCCAAAAGCAAAGCTGAGTGTCTAAGCAATTCCGCTTAAAATACAGTAGATCAGGGTAATAAATGCCAATTGAAAAGCTGCCAGCAAAGTTTCATGCTAATTTTCTCTGTTCTACCTTCTGAAGAAGAGAATATTTTTTAAAAACTCAAGAAAAAAAAGGGATTAATAAAAATCAAGTGTATTTCCAGATAGCTCACATTTTCAGTCCCTGCTCTTATATAAAACTCAATAATTCATTTTGTCCATCCTTCAGATACGTAAATTTTTAGTTACCAAAATATTCAAGAAACCAGGTAATTGGCAAAGTGGAAAAGCGAAATCATGACTGTGAAAGCATAAGTAAATGTAAAAAGATTTATTGCCTTCTTGTGAAGGTGATAGGATCCCTTTAATAAACTGATGAGCAGATTCATATTTCAAAGAAAATCATAAAATGTAAAATAGGGATGATTTTAATATTATTCATTTCCAGGAGATTTCTGGATACCTGCAGTAGTTATTAAAAAAAAAAAAAAAAAAACAACTAGATAACCATGGTGGGCTAAGTGCAGAGAGGGCCCCAAATCTTATGCTCCAAGTAATACTGCCTCTTCCCAGCTTCTACCCACCAACAGCATGAATGAAAAGGAGGAGGCTGAACTTGGGTTCCCAGAAAGGCCTCTACCCAACCCTGGACACCATCATTCAACACTCACAGCTTCACCACTCCTATCTATCTTGGAGACCATCAGCACTAGCTCTATATGCCTCTGAATCACAAAGGCCCAAATCTCAGACCATCCCTCATCTCCACAGTCCTTAATCTGACCTATCTACCCTCCCCTACCCCCAAATCCTTCCACTGATCTCTTTGGAGCTCATGATATAACACCAGTAAAATGTTATTCTCCAAGTGCTTGCCGCTGGGTGATACAGCACAGTGATCAAGTATGCCGAGATTCTGAGGTGCCCCATGTGAGCTCAAGTCCCAGCTCTGTCACTTACTACTATTGATCATGAGTAATTTACTTAACCTGTCTATGCTCTAATTTCCCCATCTATAAAACAGGGCTAAAAATAATACCTTCCCCAGAGACCTTGTTTTGAGGATTAAATAATTAACATATAAAAATCATAGAAGATTTTCTGGCATATAGTAAGTACTTTTTAGGTCTTATCTTTCTCTCTCCCTTCCTTTCCCTCTTTTCTTCCTTCCTCGCTCTCTCTCCCTCTCTCCCTCTCTCTCTTTCTTTCACCTTTATGCTCCCAAGAGCCCTGTCTCTCCCCTGAGATTCTGCTTTCCCTAAAGCTCTACCAAGTGGTATCTGTTTTCTTCCCCGGATCCCTCATACTAAGGTGACTGAGAGTTGAACAGAAGTCTTTCTTGCCTCTCATTTCCCCTTTCAGACAATTATCCTTCTCTCCTTCCACTGGTCCTCTCCAACACTAAAGTTCATGCATCAAACACTACCCATGGTTACTTCTTGTAGCATCATCTATAGAGGCAGATCACTTCTCTCATTCCTTGAGGATCTCAACTCCTGCATCATTGCTAGTCTAGCTTTACTGTTGTCATGCTTCCTAGTGACTTAAGTGCCAATTGGATGATCCTTTCAAATCCCTGATTTTCTACCTTCCTCATCACTTCACCTCCCATGATTTTCTCCTTAATTTGAACAACTCACTCCCCTGGTTATACCCTACATAGACCTTGCCATTGTCAATAAATCACTTTCATTCCCTGACCATTGTCTCTTATCTTTTAGCTCATTTCCTTTGCCACTCCTGATTCCAACAATGATTTGCCTTCCCCGTTCTCTTGGCACATTGATTCTACCACCTATTCACTCATGTCCAGATTTCCCTACATATTATTAAATTTTCAGTGCATGGTTTGTTATCACAGTCCCTTCTTTCCATATATCCTCAACTCCCTTGTGCCATTACCCTTCATTAGACTCACCTGAAAAACCCAACCCTGGTTAAATCCAACTCTTGACAGCTCTGTACTTTCTCCCACGGAGCCTAATATGGCTGGAGAAGATTTCAAAATCATGCTGACTTGTCTCACTTTACAGTCATAATCACTAACCTAAGAAAGCTCATTTGGGCCCAATAAGCATTATTTTTCTCTATTCCTTTAACTCTCCTATGTTATTCATTAGCTGTTGAATACATCTTCTCTCTCCTCAACTTCCAAAGTGTCCCCTATAATCCCTATTTTCAACTGGGAATGATCCCCCCTTATTTCACGAGAAAATAGAAGGGGTCGGAAGATAATATTTCACCACCATCCTGCTGGATGTTTTCCATTTTTCCCTTCAGATGAACACTCCACTCTTTTCCAGGCTGCTCTGTACCTGAGAGGGTGACCTCTAGGGATTGCATCAGCTTTGTCACCCTCTGGATACCAGCTGGTTCAGCCAATGAGAGGATCAGAGAATTGAAGGCAAGAGGAGAGTGAAATCCAGGGCTTTATTCCTTGGCTCTCTCCCTTCTAGTCTCTGGATTGACAGTTACCACATTTCTTTTATTAAAGTCCCCAGCTCCTGTCATGTGACCCTGTCCTCTAGTTTATAGGTATGCCTAGAGCTCCACCAGGTTCCAGTAACAGTCCTTCCCACTTGACTCTTCAGGCCTGTGGCAGTGATAGCTTTGTTCACATGAGGTGCTTCACCAGCTCTTATTAGATGCCCCAAAATGGCCCATTTCTTTGCAAGTAGTTAATTTATTAACCTCTCATCCATTGCCCCATTCAAATATGCTCTCAAGTCCTTGTCATGGTCCTTCTGACATATTCCCATCTACCTCCATTTGTGCCTTGCTCTCTGCCAGCCCACCTGTTATAAGGATGAACGTCTGACTCTTCTCTGAGGTGAACCCTTACACTTGTCCCCAGACTCTCTCACTGATGAAAGGATAGCCCTCTAGCAATGAATCACTTTTGCTCCTGCTTTATCCTACTTTTTCCTCTTTACTGGATCATACCAGTCAGAATGCAAACATGCTGGAAGAACCCACATCCTCCTACTTCCTCATATCTCCTTCCAGCAGCTGCCTCATTTCTCTGCTCCACTTTAAAGCAAAACCCCCCAAAGTGTGGTCTATTCTATCTCCCATGCCTCCCTCACATTCTCCACAGATCTCACTCCAAACAAGCTTCTTTCTCTAATACTTAACCAAAACAGCTGTCATCTAGTTACCAATGACCTCCCCATTGGTAAGCCCAATGGCTACTAATCAGTCATCACCTTCAAGGACCCATCAGCAGTATTTGACACATGTGATCACTCCCTCCTTCTTGAACCACCTTCTTCCCTTGGCTCCATGACAACACTTTCTCTTGGTTATTTGCTATCTCACTGCCCACTCCTTTCCAGTTCACAGGCTTCCGTATTTGTTGATTTAAGCAACTTCATCCCACCTCCTGTCTTTAAATTCCATTTTTCTCTACCCAAACCTCTCCTGCAAGCTATAAGGTGTCTAGTATATCTGTCTAGTCAACAAACTTTGAGGCATACTAGACTCCTCAAATTCAGAATTTCCAAAATCAAACTACTAAACCCTCCTGCACACACTTCTCAACCTATTTTCCCTAAATGTCTCCATCTCAGAATGTGGCAACTCCATTCTTCCAGCTCCTGAGCCATCTTGGACTCCTGTCTCTTTGCACCTCCTATACCTTATCCATCAGCCAATCCTGTTGGCAGCACCTTCAGCATCTAATCAAAATCTCACCTTTTCTTACCATCTCCACATTACTCCCCTCATCTAAACCAACATCTCTCTTGACTTATTACAGTTTTTCAGCCACATAAGTTGTCCCCCAACTCAGTGGAGACGTCCCCTGTCATCCAATATAATAGAGGAATTTTCCTATTCCCTTTCCTCAGCTGTTTTGTCACATAGCACTTATCACCATCTGACATAATCCATATTCATGTATTTATTTTCTATCACCCCTTAAATTCTATGAGAGTAAGGATCTCAACTCTTGTAAAATCAGCCAGTGGAGAGCTTTACCTTGCTTCTTCTTAAGTTAAGTTAAAACATTACTCTGTAACAAGCTTGGAAAACCAGTTCTTAAAGTATACAATGCTCCTTAAGGAAGGAAAAAGACAATCTGTTCCAGCTGGTGAATAAAAAGTGAGGGAAATAATTAAGGCAGAAGGTGTAGGCTCTGATGGACTATTTGGAAAACAGGGCCATGTTAAAAGCAATGGAACGTAAACTCAGATACAGGGGAACTGACTGTGAAATAATATTCATCAAACATTTATTAAATGCTTACTCCATGCAAGGTACTGTGCTGGGTGCCAAGACCAAGGCACATTTAAACATGAGTAAGACAGGTTCCTGTCTCCAGGTGTTCATAATCAAATATAGCAAATAAAACATATGCTTAAATAACTCTAATACAAGGTATAGTGTGAGGTGTCAAAAAGGAAGAAAAGGTAAGAAAATGGCTATGGGGTGGTAACAATGACTGCTAATGGAAATGAAGCAGCAGGTGGAATCAAATGTGATTCTAAAACTTTAAGCCTAAAGTTCTAGAAAGAACAGACCCAGAAATAAAGAGAATCAGTCTGGCAAAGTTACAGGATCAGTTTGAAGTAACAGTGGACCACTGGGTGAGCCATGGTCCAGGAGCTCCCAAACCAGGTTGTTCTTGGGATTGAACTGCCTGAGGAATTCTCAAAAAAAAAAAAACAAAAAAAAACAAAACAAAAAAAAAAAAAAACTAATTCCTAAGTCCCGGTAAACAACTACTTTATCAGAATCTCTAAGAGTAGTGCAGATTGGTACATGTGTATTTTGTATATATGCTTGTGGGCATTGATGTGATACATACACGAGTGTGTGTGTGCATTTTTAGGTGAATAATTTCATGATGATAGAACTCTAGAATTTCTTTAAACACAATATTTTAAGTTACTGTATTTTTGCCTGGAGTACAGATCAGAAGTGGTACAAATTGTGCCCAAACCCTGAAACATGAATTTAGCAAATAAAATGAAAACAAAAAAAAAAATCCCCTTGATCTTACATAGCTCTTTTATGGACCATCATTTGGAATCACTGCTATTGACAGCTGAAAATACAGGACTAAAAAGAAGACGAAGAGTAATTGTTGGGGAAGTTATAATTCTTTAAACCAATGACCTAATTCATATATGGGGGATTGGCACCTCTAAGAATGGAAGAAAATCTGGATGATTTACAGCTTTACCAGAGGAGAATTAGATTGGCATTTGAGGGACAAAAGGAAGGCACAAATACGCATTCTGAAAACATTCCTCCTCTTCTTAGGAGGAAAAATAATGAGTTGCACCAACTAGATAAGCAAGTATTTCTTATGTATAATAAAATATGGAGTAACTTCTCTGGTATATCCATGCTCCACATGCGTATTTTCCTTTATATATGTGTGTGTGCGTGTGTGTGTGTGTGTGTGTGTGTGTGTGTGTGTTGAAGCTTAGTGATATAGAATAGCAGAGTAATTATTCATTTCCTTCTCCAAATATTTTTGAAAAAGAGAACTGCTGTCTTAAAATAATGAATACTGAACTGAATGTTGCAGAACAGATGCAGTGCCCAAAAAGACAGGTCTTGCTAATTAACTCAGTACTCATTAAAGATGAGCAGCTCATGAAGCTTAAACATAATTGTGTTCTGGTTTAAGATGTATAGTTAATATGAAAGAAAATGTATTATTAAAATAAAATAATGTGTTAGTGCAATGGTTAATCTGTGGCCTACTTGGAAAAGTATAGTCTTAACTTTAACCATGAAGAACCTAATTTTTTATTCGAGTGTGTAACCAACAGTTGTGTTAAGTATCAGGCAGCCTTCTAAACACATTACAAATTTTAGTTCATTTAAGAATCTTATCAGGGACGCCTGGGTGGCTCAGTTGGTTAGGCGGCTGCCTTCGGCTCAGGTCATGATCCCAGCGTACTGGGATCAAGTCCCACATCGGGCTCCTTGCTCGGCAGGGAGCCTGCTTCTCCCTCTGCTTCTGCCTGTGCTCTCTCTCTCTCTCTCTGACAAATAAATAAATTAAATCTTTTTTAAAAAATTTAAAAAAAAAGAATCTTATCAAATGCTGTGGTCTATACTGTCTATTTCTGAGGAGAAACAGAGGCATCATGAGGCTATGGAGCTTGCCCCAGGAGCACAGCTAGAAAAGATTCAAACCCAACCCATCTATCCCTGGGTCCATGTTAAGGCAAATTAGTTACCATAACATTAGGAATATTTTTAATGACTTTAAATTTAATTTTTATCTGAAAACAGATAACTGAAGTCAGTTTGTGGTATTTCACCACTATGGCTAGTGAACATATTAAAAGAAACATATATGGAAAACGAGATGACAGAAGTAACCTATATGTCTGATGTTTGAGTGCCTCTTATCTTTAGATGGCTTCCCCCAGGGGCACCTGGGCGGCTCAGTGGGTTAAAGCCTCTGCCTTCAGCTCAGATCATGATCCCCGGGGTCCTGGGATTGAGCCCGCATCGGGCTCTTTGCTCAGCAGGGAGCCTGCTTCCCCCTCTCTCTCTGCCTGCCTCTCTGCCTACTTGTGATCTCTGTCAAATAAATAAAATCTTAAAAAAAAAAAAAAAGGCTCCCCCCAGAAGTAGATACTGAGGCAAGGACGTGAGAGGAAACCATTTGAGAGTAATCCCAGGAACCACTGGAAGGGATGCAGGTACATGCAACATGAAAGAGAGAGAAGCTAAATACAGTGCATTTTTGAACACGTGACTCCAATGGGAAATTGTGGCTGAATCTCACTAGGGAAATCTGGGTAGCCATGTGCAGCATGCTTCCCCAGGGAATGAGGGAGCTGGGATATTTATCTTCCAACTCTTGTCATTGGTGGAGGGCTACTTCTGGGGACTGTTATTACCTTTTGTTTTGTTTTGTTTTTCATTTTATTTCTTTTTAGTGTTCCAGAATTCATTGTTTATGTACCACACCCAGTGTTCCATGCAATACATGCCCTCCTTAATACACACCACCAGGCTCACCCAACCCCACACACCCCTCCCCTCCAAAACCCTCAGTTTGTTTCTCAGAGTCCACAGTCTCTCATGGTTTGTCTTTTATTACCTTTTAATACCTGACACTTCTCTGACAGCCAGAGAGAACTCTTGAGCAAAGAGTAGCACATGCTTACTGTTGGGGATCCTGGGGTCAGTAGTCACACCAACACTGAGAACTCAGAGAGTGTGGGCAAGGCATCAGAAGTATCCTTATACATCTTGAGGTGTCTGGCTCTCACTTCCATGGATAAATGGTTTCCCACAAAGACAGCTGTAATTATATAAAACTGTAATTCTATGAACTTAATACTACTTTACCACTTGTTTAAATCATACAACCTCAGTATCAAAGCTCTCTAGAAAATATATCACATAGTCAAGTACAAAGTATTCTGGACGTTATATTGCATTAGTAAAATTTTACCAAGGTTATAGTAAAGATAGCAGTAAAGTGAACTTCCATAAAATCATTCAATGCATGAACAGTTTTACACAGAAGAAAAAATACGAGTGACATTTTAAAACCAGTTCTATTGAGCTATATGATCTAGGACAATTAGCTTAACCTCTCTCCCCCTGTTCCATTATGTAGAAAATAGAAATGATGACATTTGCCTCATGGATTGGCAATGGAGACATATTCTTAATCTTTGAAGTATTTCTTTCTTTGAGAAATTAGCCCTTCTTCATTTATGTGTCCATAGGGTAACTACCTACCATAACAGCTGGTCAGCCCCCAACATGGGTGAGCAGGTGACTTCAGAAGTGCCAACGAGAGCTTCTCCTGAGGTTAAAATAATGAGTCTGGAAAAGGAAATTTCTCATCTACTGCTTTCTAGAATGACAGGATGAAGTTATGGACAGGCCAGGTGCATCTTCGCAGACACATGGGGACAACCC
>PISX010022930.1:0-30733 GCA_004024625.1 Mellivora capensis
CCACCTGTCCCTCCCACCTGTCCCATGCCACCTGTCCCACCCTACCTGTCCCACCCCACCTGTCCAGGTAGGACTGCTCACGCAGTTGCCCTGGATAGATCTGCTACTCCGCCTGCCTCAGACACATGGATGTTGTCCTCCATCTTAGTCACTCTACTTATCCCGGGTTTTGCCTCACACGTCCCAGTAAAATGACCACCGACTGGGTGAATGTGTGTGGAAGTAGTTCTAACAGGTCTGTAGTTGCAATAAATAAGTGAAGTGAGTATTGTAGTTGTCCCAAATATGACACGGGTCACCCCCCAAATCATCCTAGGTGTGTCCTACTCCCCAAGACTATTCCAGATACTCCCAGTACCTTTAGCTGGCTCAGGTGCAACCCGTTCTCTACCTGTGTGCCTGCGTGTCTTGAAACCCATCCCTGTTCTGATGATGCCGCGTACTCCGTGGGGCCAGGTCCGCCCTGGGGCTCGGCTGCTCTCCCCTTCTCCTGTCCTTTCTCAGCTGGCCTCTCCTCAGGAGGGTGGCCAGGTCTGCTGTCGACTGACCATAGCTCCTCTGCCCTCCAGGCCCCCCACCCCCCTGGCGGACCGCGCCTTCTCTGCCTTCCCATCCTTCGGCTCCGTGGGCGCATGGCTGGAGGCCCTGGACCTGGGCCGCTACAAGGACAGCTTCACTGCCGGTGGCTATGGGAGCCTGGAGGCCGTGGCTGCCATGGCCGCCCAGTGAGTCAGAGGAACATGTCCGGGAGGCCCAAGCCTGTCCCAGTTCTGGGCCCTTCCCTGTCCCAGCGGAGGGAGGGAGAGCAGAAGAGGGTTGGAGCCAGTGGGGTCTGACCAGCCCTTCTTTCAGGGACCTGGTAAACCTGGGCATCTCGTCGGCAGAACATCGAGAGGCCCTCCTCAGCGGGATCAGCGCCCTGCGGGCATGTGTGCTCCAGCTGCAAGGCCAAGGGGTGCAGGTGTGAGCTGCGCTGGCCCTCGGGGGCCAGGACCCCAGCCCTCACAGGGACCCGGGCGTGCCGCCCCCGGCAGGGTCGGAGTGAGCGCGTTTGGTCAGATTCCCTGCATTTGGGGCCTGGAGTGTGTCTGGGACCACATTCCCCTCCTTTCACTGCCTACTCCTCCCATTTCCCCTGGTCTGGATCCCTTGGCTAACTCAGCCCCCCTGGCCAGAGGGTTCAAATCCCTGGGGAGAACCCCTGAGATAACACAGGAGAAAATGCAGGGTCCCAGAGACCATGGCGGGTGGGATGGAGAGGGAAGATGTAGCTTTAAATTGCCTGGTTCATGTTTTCCTGTCTTCCATACCCACTGGGGTCTGGGGCCTACCCCAGTGGGTGCCCCTTTTCCCCACAGACGTATTGGCCAGTTGGCAGCATGGGTCCCTAATAAGCTCCCAAGAGACCTAGCAGGGACCACCGCTTCCTGGCAGTCTGTCCTGAAGGGTCCCAGAAAGGTGAGGTCTTTAGCTTCCTGCACGAGGGCTCGGCCCTGTCTGTACACTGGTCCTGGGGCCCAGGCAGCGAAGGTGGTGCTGAGCTCCGGGCCTGGACCCTAAGGGCCCCAGACTTGGAGTTGATTTCTGCCTCCCCTGGCCTTGGGCTGGGAGTTCAGGGCAAGGGAGAGGGTCCTGGCTAGGCCATTAAGGTTCTGGTGCTCCCCTGAGGCCCAGTGAGGCCTCCCCTTTGCATTCCTTTTATAAATTCACTGGCCTGGACATCTGAGACAAGCATGAAGAAAGAGGTTTTCTACCCGGAAGACCCGTGAGCGTTGCTGTCCCGCCACGGGGGTTGGTGAAGACATCCTCAGAGGTGGACCTTCTCTCTCTGACAGGCTCTGAGCCACACTGTGCAGAGAGGAAAGATGGAGGCTGGTGGAGGAGTGAGGGCTGGGGCTGGGGTTGGAACCCATGGGCCCACCTCCTAGTCCGGGGCAGTCCAGAGGTTGGCTCTGGAGAGAGAGTTCCTGGTCCTACTTGTACCCCATGGAAGCTCAGGGGTGCTATGAGGTGACCACCTCTCGCAATCGCTGTCTCCTGGGTGCCACTCAGCCTCCTGGGGGCACCTTATCCCTCTGGTTTCTGTGGGGCTCCAGCAGGAGTGGCCACGCTGAACTAACTCCAGAGTTCCTTATCCGGAAGGGCTTCCCGGAGGTGGTGGTGATCGTAAGGCCAGGGCTTTCGTAGGATGGCAGGAAGGCAGCTGGGTCTGAACAGGATTCCAGGGGCTGTGTTTGTCCAGGTCACCCCTGCCATATGCCTACTCTGGGCTTGGCTGTGGGGTCAGGGTTGGGGGGAGGAAGAGCTGAGGGGGGAGACGAAGGGGGTGGATGAGACATCGAGCTGGCCCATGGAGGGCTCAGCCTAGGTGGGGAGACAAACTCAGGCACTGAGAAGGATGACAGGGACGCCTTCCAAAAGTGTTCTGGGCCCCACAGGAGTCCTCTAGGTCTGTGGGCCGGTGGGCAGGTGGACACTCTTGTGATTTGTATATATGGAGGTGTGTCTGGAAAGGCTTCTTGGCTGAAAGGCTGATGCTTAAGTTGAACAAGGCTTTGAAGGTAGGAGTGGGGGCATCTCTCCTTGGGGTGGGTGGAGTTTTGCACAGGCCAAGATGGAGGGCCTAGGACAAGAGGCATCCAAGCAGAGGGGCTAGCATGAGAAGGAGCCCAGAGGGTGGAAGATGCCGTGCATTTTTGGGGAGCACCCACGGTGGGGGACAGTGCCTCACATCAGTGCCTTTGGCCTCACCCTGCCAGCAGCAGCTCTTCTGTCTTCGGAGCCCCTCCCTCTGCTCCCCACCTCCTAGGCACCTGCCCCAGTGACTTTGAGAGTACTGGGGGAGCTCGAGATGCTGCTTCCACCTTTGACAGGGCTGGAAGGTATGGTCCCTTGCCAGCTGTCCTCCAGGCTCGCGCCCACCCAAGCTTGGAAAGGACGTGGCGGGGAGGACCAGTGTCCCGTCTTGGGTGGAGGGAGGCTCAGCCCCATCTCCAGCACATCAGTCATGCTCTGAAGGCCCAAGTCCCCTCCCCGTCCCCTGGCTGTTCTGCAGAGGGGGCTCCTGGCTGTGCTGGCAGGACTTCGGTGTCCAGGGTAGACCCCCCTCTATTCAGGAGTGAGGTCCCAGAATCCTGAGGAGTCCCAGACCTCTGCCCTGCACGGATGCGGGCTGGTGGCTCTCTGGGAGCCCTCTACAGATCTATTTTTATATGGAACTTGTTCACTGGACAGAGGGAGGTGGCCTACAACCCTCTGGCTCCCCCATCTGAGCCCATTTGGGGAGGGAAGGGGCTGGTGGCGGCGGGGGGGTGGGGTGGTTCCTTTGACTAATTCTGGAGATGTTTTTATATTTCGTGGGTTCTATATGCAGGACAAAGTAATAAAAACTTGTCTGTGATATGGTATCTCTTTCAGTGACAATTGCTTACCCCTCAAGATCTTATGTGGGGGGGTTTCCACCATCCCCCACCCGCCGTGGGGTGTCTCCAGAGTGCATCTCTGCGGTCTCTCTGTGTAGACATGAATTGAACGGCCTTTGGCCATGAAACATCTCCCAGTCTAGGGAGGGTGGCCTGGGAGCAGAGAGAAGGAGGTCTCAGAAGTAGCAAACCAAGGAAAGCTTCTCCCTAGCAGGTAGCACTCAGGCGGTGGTGCTGTTTTCTGAAGTAGACAGCACACGGGGAGGGGAGCCGGCTGGGTGTGCGTTGGGGCGAGGAAGGCGGGAAATGACGCACTTGGTTTTAGATGTGTTTGAGGCGTGCAGGTGGAGAGATGCCTAGGAGGTGGGTGGGTGCTGGGTCTGGAACTTGGCACAGACGCAGGCTAGAGACGGAGCTCTGAGAGCCACGGTGAGAATGAGGTCACCCTGGGCTAGCGAGGGGACCAGAGGGAGCTCTGGGGCGATCTGCGGGTGAAGAAGAGTGGAAGACAGAGCCTGAGGGGAGCCCTGGAGAGACGCCAGGAAGCAGTCAGCCATTGAGGCGAAGGAACAGTGAGTGTGGATGTGAAATGCAGAGAAGCTGCGGGAGCCTGGCTGGGGGCAGCCATCAGGGGCTGTTATCTGAGGCTGGGCTGTTCCCAGGGAACCGCAGGCTTGTGCTTCCCACCTCCGAGGCCATCGTCTCACAGTCCCCGGGGCTAGAAGTCAGAGATCCAGGTGTTGGCACGGTTGGCTCTTCCCGAGGACTCAGGGAAGGACTCGTCCCAGGCCTTACTGCCGGGCACTCAGCCGGCTGGCTTCTCCCTGCACAGGAGTCGCCCCAGACTGACCCATCTGAGTGGCTGCACTTGAACTTGATGAGCCCTGTAAAGACCCTCTCTCCCAATAGTGACTTTTGGAGGTCCCGGGGTTAGGACTTCCACACAGGAATTTTGAGGGGACATAATTCAAGCCGTAATAGTGGCCTTAATGGTGGGGGGGAGCGGAAGCCAGGTGAGAGGGTTGAGGGCTGGAGTGTGGGAATCTTTTGGGACCAGTGGCAGAGGGAAGAAGCCGGGTTAAGACTGTGACGGGGGCGGGGTGGGGGGGGATGCAGGCTGAATGCTGGAGCGCTGCCTGAGGGCTCACATGTGTGAACGCTTGGGCACACGCGCACACATGGACCTGTACCTCGGAGCCCTTGCCGTTTCCAGCTTGTTAGTGCTTCCGCTCTCCCTGGACCGGGCTGTTCATGTTCACAGCTTGGAGGTGTTGTATTTATTTGCTTAGTCAGGCCAGGGGGAGTGCTTGGGGCTGTGACTGGGACCGGGCGGGGCGGGGGGATAACCCCCCTTTCCTCCATTCCTGTGCTCAGAATCAAGTGAGTACCATTCCCTGGGACCGAAGGAGCACAGGATCCCGGCTCCTTGGTAAGGCTGACTGGAGAATGTTGCTAACCACGTTTCTTCGGATCTAAGATGCCGTTGAGTGTGAGATGCACCACGAAGAAAACATCACAGCCAATTCAACTGTGTCACGCCATCTGGTCGGAAGATGCATCCCAATTTCCGAGACGTTAACATGTATGAAATGTACATCTTCGATAAATGAGTTGTGCTGTACTGGGATGAAGTGCCTTTCCCTGCATTAGTCCCACCCGGTCTCAGGCAGATCCAGGAAGCGGCAAACTTGCCCTGCCCGGCAGCTCTGCGGGGACCCAGTGTCCTGCAGGGGCCCCCTGCTCTGAGCAGGCGCACCTGCGGGACAAGCCAGGGGGCGCCAGTTCAAGCAGGTTATCCCGTTCAGTGAGTCACTTCTTCCCCAGTGGGCAGAGGGAGTCAGTTGGGGCTGTCCAAGGTGTGGCTCTGTGGAGGGTGGCCTCAGTGGAGGCAGAGGCAGAGGAATGGGCGACCCCCACCAACACTTCACACTGCCCGCACACAGTAGGTGCTCACTAAAAGTCCGATTAGCAAGGTGTAAGGCAGCGGGTAGACGTGCAGTATGTGGTGGGGAGTTGGATGAACATTCCCGGCAGCAGGGCTGCTGACGGTGTGACCTGCTGTCTGGCTATTCAGGGAACCCAGCTCCTAATCTGTAGAGCACACTAAAGTTAGGACCTCACGGCCTCATGGGGGAGTCAGTTAAGTAAACAGCATGAAAGGCACAGCCATAGGGGTAAATCCTAGGTGTTGTGGGAGTTCAGTGGCCTTCCGCCTGACCTAGTCCCTGGGGAGATGCAGGAGGGCGCAGGGTGGGGCAGGGGGAACAGTGAGGTGTCTTCACTGCCCTTGCCAAGCATGACTGGGTTCTGGACTCAGCTCTTCCCATCGCCCCCTTCACACCGCCCAGGACTCCGGTCAAACTGCTCACTGTAAGGAGCCCTCTCTGTCAATTTCTTGGTGCCCTTCGCCATCTTGACTCAGGCTTCTGCCAGTATCTTGAAGGAACCCAGCCGGTCTCCTCAGGGTTCCTTGCTGGTGCCTACCAGCATCTTATGGGCAGAGTATAGTTATCTCAAGCCTTGCTCCAAGCAATGTGCACTAAGACTGCTTGTGGACATTGAGGAAAAAAACTAGAAAACCAAAATGAGATGTTTTCCCATTGCAAGTACCTCCCACCCCCTCCCGGACAGGCTGCACTTTGCCCCTTCCCCTCCGATGACAGTCTGCTGGGGTGTGAGAAGAGAGCGGAGACACCGGACCTTTGAGTCCCATTTTAAGGGGTGTAGCCGTGGACAGTGTCCTCCGCCTCCACCCTGATGGCCCTTAGCCCTTGGTGGCATGGGGTCCTGAGAGTTAACAGCTGGGGAGCTGGGCTCTCCCCAGCATCTTGGTGCCCAGGGCGTCTTCTGGCCTCCACCATCTGCATCACCTGTGGATCAGAAGATGCCTACTATAGAGACTGCGAGATCAACTAAGGGAAAGACGATGGCAGAGTGTAGAAGGCAGGTGCAGATTCCAGCAGAGGGGAGGAGCTTGTGTAACCGGGAGGTGATGCAGGTGGGGGAGTGAGGGCTGGGGGGAAATGTCTCATCCTGTGATGGGTGAGGCACCCGAGCCAAAACAAACTGGATTCCAGGCTCCCCTGGAGCGCAGAGCCCAATGTGACCCCAGTTCTGATCACGTTCTCTTCTAGCGTCTCCAATGCCTCCCATTTCTGGAGCCTCAGGGATGATATGCTAGTAAAACCTTCAGCACGTGTGTCATGTTGTATTTTAGGTGCGGGTCAACAGCTGTCAGTGTGTGAAATTAGAAAGGAAAATACTTCCCAGAGCTGGTGCCCATGTGGGCGCGGAGACAGTTTTCCATCACACGTGAACTCATTGGAGGGAACGGGAAACGCAGTTCCTTTGAGCTACAAAGTGTGTCTGACGCCGTGAATGAGCGACACTTAGGTGAGGTCCTACCATTCACACCCCAAGAACTAGCTCTTCATAAGAATAATTTAACCTCTTTGTAAAGCCGTACGTTTGGAATTCTTTCCATGGCAAGCCCCGGGTAAGGCTTCTGGAAATATCAGGAAGCCTGCAGGGCAAAGAGTGAACCCGGTATTTATCAGAACTCTAGGGCTCTTGGTGGCTGCCCTCAGGTGCCCTAGTGAAGGGGAGGACTCGGTGCCCCATGCTCCCTTCAACCCAGAGCAACTCTGCTTTTCTTCCGAAGACTTCATCTACACAGCAGAGGGTACAAAGTAAACTACCTCCCGGGGTGAGGCATGTAACAAAGGGAAGCCATCTAGTAGGGGCTGTTTTGAATGGGGAGAGGATTCTCTAAGGAAAGCTGCTCTCAGCTCCAGCTGGCTGTGTTACCAAATCTTATTTTTTAGAGGTTAGCAATCATTTCTGCAAAATCTCACAATTTTAAAATTGTAACTAATTTGAAAAAAACAAAATCCAGTGAATGTATGTCTGTCTGGTTTGTGCACTAGCAGTAGAATTTAAATTTTCTTTGTGGCATCCCAACTCTGATAGTTCAGCCCATGCTTTCAATCCTGGGATGGGGAACTCATTACCCTCCACGTCGTCCGCCCCTTATATGGGATGAAAGACTCTTGATCTTCATCACATGACTAGCATCTATGAAGCACCTGCTACATACCACACATGCCCTACACCTGGGTTCCTTCAGGTGGTGGTGCTAGTGGGATGAAATAGGGTGAGGATGGCTCTGGGTCAAGCAGGTTGGGTCCTAAGTGTTTCCTTGATGCCAGGCTCTTCTTAACATCGCACCAGAGGATGAAGGAAAGAGGAGAAGCCTCAGGTTTGGTGACGAAGTCCCTTAATGAGTAACCTTTACTTCAGAGTTGTCACTGACCACGGGATCCCTCCCCATCCATCAGTGTCAGTGCTAGATGAAAGGGTAGATAATGACCCATTCTGCTCTTCTGCCGTTAGGTCCGTGTGGACCATTTTCAGTGCAGAAAGAGTTTTAGGCAGGCAGATCTGCCAGAGCTCTGGAGCTCTGGGAAGTGAAAAGCATGAGAACTGTGTTACCTGTGCTCCTGCTTTGTTCCTGACCAGCAAGCCTCAGTGGGTGAACCACAGATAGCCTAGATTTTGTCCTCCCACGTGTCAATTTCTTGTGAACAAAGGTGTCGGGGGAAACCTACTTGGGATAGGTTACCTATGGCCTGCATGTTGGGGCAAGGGGCCCCTTCTTCAGGTATCAGAGAGATTCTGATTCAGAGGTTTCTGTATCTTCTGAGGGAAGCAGCTGCTCAGAGCCCCCCCACTCTGACAGCTTCAGCTCCCAGACGGCCTCTAGTCCAGAGCCGTCTTGGAGCTTAGCGCAGCTTGGAGAGGACAGAGAGGCTGAATATCCATTAAAAACAAACCAACCCACAATTTATTGAAAACAGGTACCTTTCAGGAGCCCTAATTACAACAGCTTAAAAGATGCCATTAATCAGGAACACAATATGCACAAAAGTCTCAGGAAAGGGAGAATAAAACAACTTGAAAGGAATATAGCTGTAATAGGACTGGATTGCTAGGAGGGTCACAGAGCAAAGTGACACGGCGTAGAACACAGAGCCACACAGGAGAACATGGGGCCCTCGAGCGTGGGGCGGGAACTCCTGAGTTTCCATACTTTTGGACCACATCTCATGACTCGTCGGGGCGGAGGTGCAGGTTGGAGCACAGGGACCATGGGGCGGACTCTGAGTAACTAGCCGATGCCCGGAGCATAGGCCAAAGACGTGGAATGAGGCCACCAGGCAATTCACACCTGCCCCCCAGTGAACCCCGTAAGAGGAAGCGCTCTCTGCGAAGTCTGTGGACCTGGCAGGGACCACTGGACCACAGAGAGCTTAGAGATAGTTTCTCTGTAGCTGGTCACGTAAAACCCTAGACTAAACTAAGCCCTAGAATTCTCTTATCCAAATTCCTACCATCTAGAGAGGTAGAGGTGCCAGACGGGAAGCTGCCTCCAAACCAGTTTTTGGTCTTCGGTAAAGGGATAAATACAAACCCCGGTTCCACAAGTCAGCTTGGAAAAAACTACTGCGCACAGCGGGTTTAAGATCCTGAAGCCCCAATGAGTATCCATCACCACAGAAAGCAGGGCTGGGGCCGGGCTGAGATGGGCTCTGCTGTGGCTACTGCTGGGACACGTCCCATTCTGCTGTCGTGTCCCCATTTGCACGGTTCCTCTCAGCTTTCTGGGTCTGTCCTCCCAGGGCCCAGAGCTCTCACTGCTTTGAGCCTAAAACTCCCAGCCTCAAGCAACACAGAGCAGAAATGCCAGATGCAGAGGGTTCTCTGAGGAGGGGGAAGCAGGTGGTCTTCGTGGGAACCTGAGGTTCTCTCCCGCCACCTCCGCTGAAATAGCGGCAGAACGGAGAGGAGGCTGGGTTACAGGAGGCAGACGGCAGCAGCTCTAAGAGCAGGAAGGAGAATTCTGCCAGGAGAGTGACAGGAAGTTTCAACTGCATGGATGCAGCAGGCAGTCGGGTTGGGAGGTGTGAACAGCAAAGCTTAATCTAACCGATGGGGGAGCAGTGTGTCTCCCCGGTTCCCAAATTCTCCCAGAGGAACACCACTCCCTGCTCTGGAACTTCACACTCAAACAAATAGTAAGCCTGAAGGGAAGAAGTCTCTTCAGGGTCCCAGAAGTGCCTGCAGAAAGTCCATCCCTTCAAGCTCAGTTTCTTGGGACAGCAGCCTCATTTGTGAGTCCGTATGCTGCTGCAGATCTGGGCAAGGCGGCTCTACAAAGGAAAGGGGCAGGTCACTGAGAGAAAAGGCCACTGGCCATGCACGCCTGGTAGCCACTTGACAGTCACCTTGGGGGACCCCAGATTTGGGGTGGGCAGGTCTGAGTGGATCTCAGCCCTCCGCGCTCTAGCTGGATCACAAACTAAGTAACTGTTCTGAATGCCCACTCCTCATCGGAACGCAGGAGTAAAACAAGACCTCAGATGAGCCAGTCGTGTTACGGGTGCAGACGAGAGGATGAACGTCACTGGATCTGGGCAGCTAGGTACGTGTGGGCCCTCGACACAGGGCCGTGTGCCCTGGATGTACCCTTCACAGACCGCCCCCCCCAGAAGGGGGGGTCCCATCCACCACCCGAGACAGTGCTGACTGGACCACGGAGGCCCATCTGACCAAAGCTGAATCAATTTACTTTCCCTCCTGAAAACCGAAGGGGTGACAAGAAGAGGACAGTCAGTGCTGGGCATCAGAGCAGCGAAGTCAGAGTTGGGAGTGCGGCTGCCGGAAGTCACAAGCAAGCCAGTATTGAAGGAGAAGGAGCGGGGACCCAGAGCCCCCTGGAGGAGGTTCTCTGCCCAGAGGGAGGAATGCAGGAGTGTCAGAGAAGCGCATGTGAGGGCTTCAGACAGAGAGTTCCGGGAGCACCAGAATGGAGCTCCACACGCTGCTGTCACGGACGGTCCCCGGCTCCAGAGGCCTGGCTGTTCCGCGTGGTCTCTGATTCCGTGGGACTCCTCGGAACAAGCCCCTCCCTCCCTCCAGGAAGCTTCCCTCCCTGGCAGTCAACCTCACCGTTGCATACAGGCACCAACTGCCCAACTGAGGCAGAAGTCTGAGTCTGCCGTGGAACTTCTGTGGCAGCAGCCCGGGAGAGACTGAAAGGCAGCATCAGTCCAGGGACGGAAGTGCTGCGAGATAAGGAGAACAGCTACAACCCCTTGGGGGAAGAAGACAGCACAATGCTAAGTGTGAAACCCAGGCGAAAAGACAATCCTAAGTACAGCTGAACCGAGCCAGCGGAGGGTTACGAGACTCACAGAGAGCTTCTTGATGTTTCCCAAGGCCTCTGGGTCCAGCTGTGCGATGTCCATCCTCTGTAAGTCACTAGCCAGCAATCGCATGCTCTGTGTGGAGAGCGGGGTGCGCTCAATTGCCATGTCCCGCAGGCCAGGACCCTGCACCCAAGGGCCCACCGTGCCCCAGGGGTCCCCTCGATATCCTGCACTTTGGGCAGGGGGAGAGGGGGCAGGCAAGGTAGTTAGGAGGGGTGCTTGCCCTGAGGAGATAACGACAGCAGTGTTTCTCACTGGCCCTCGGCTGGCTCACCCGGGGACTAAGGGCAGGGACATGAGCTTAGAAGTGCCCTGCAGACACAACTGAGACACACCTTCCCTCCCTCCCAAGAGCAGATGTCTGCAACTTGTTCCATTCAACTCAGGGCAGCCGGGCTCAGCCCGCGTCAAAACCCCTCTGGCTTTTCCAGACTGGGAGACATAATTCATGCTCCCCTTTCTAGAGCACACACCCTGATGCTGCCTTCCTCTGCACTTCCTTTAGGGTCTCCCTTACTGTCTGTGTCCCGTGCCACTAGACTTGACTGTGAACCTATCTCGACTACTGAATGCATTCTCAAGAGCGGGAAGCACGTCGTCTACACCTGGGGGGTGCCACAATGCAGGTGGGCAAATGTCAGCTGATGAACAAACGGAACACGGAGCCGGGCAAGGAGCCCAGCCTGGGCGAGAAAACTGGTTCTGAGTCCTGCGGAAGTGTGCACATCAGGACCCATGCAACCCAAAGGACTGTGGGGGTGAGAAGTGGGTGATGGGCCAAGGAAAGAAATGCCCAGGGAGCTGCGCGTGGTGGTCCGGCCGCCCTGTGAGATGCTCACCTCTCCACCACCCACTGGCACTGTGAGGAAAATCTCTCTGCTGTCAGCAAGAGGGCTGCCATTCACGGAGACGTTGTAGATCCGCTCTCTGGCTGCTGGGGTCCGCAGGCCAGGGGTCTTGAAGACCCTGTGAAGTGGGAAGATCTCTGTCAAGATGGCTTGGCAGAGTGAGTGACACAAGGCGCCATGAGCTCTTCCAACCCCCATCTGGCCTCAAGCTGTAGTTTTCAAATCCTGCATTTCTAAGAAGGCGAGTTCTAAATTTAGGGCAAAAAGTCTTTTTAAACAGTAATGACTACACACAGCTGGAGAAGGGAGCTTGTAATGATCAAACACGCATCTAGCCAAAGTCAGTTCTTATCCATGGAAATCTTAGGTCCCAAGCTCTGCATGGACACCAGTCATCCATCCATCCACAGAGCCAGAAATAAACTATGGTTAATGTACTTCCAAGAGTGGCTAAGTGCTTCCAGCAAGAGGAATTTTCCAGGGTCAAAAAAGGAGGATTCAGAGATTACATCATTATATTAATTCCCAAATGAACTTTCTCAAGACAGTTAAAATCCTGCTACCTGTTTTTCTCCAAATGTCCTTTGTTTTACGTGCATGTGAAAAAACAGTTCAAGAGTGGGAACTAAAAGAAGTCTTTCTCCCTCCCTCTCCTCACCCCAGAGATTCTAACTTTCAAATCCTTAATGCCTTCCAGAAACATCCTCTGTATAAACACAAATGGGATCACTTAGGACACACTGTGATGCAGTGCGCTGGGAGGTGCCCATGGCCACGACGCTGCTCCGTCAGCACGTAGAGTCACCTCTTTCTGGCCCCAGAGCATCTCCTGTCCAGTTGACCAGTCGGTGGAAGAGATTAGCTTCCAGCCTGGGTCACGTCAGCCTCCCCAGCGTGACGTGGTGCCCATCCACACTCTCACCAAGGGTACAGGAGAGTACCTGCCCATTTTGAAAAAGGCTGAGCAAGAGTCACTAGAGGCCTCCTAGTCCTCAGAGGCAGAATGTTCTCTGCCTCCCATCAAATAAAGACTTATTCTGTTGCTGAAAACAGGTGAACCTGCACTTAGGGGAGAGGTAGACGCTCAGAAGCCCAGACAGCTACCCTCTTCCAAGAGGCCTTGCCGGGCCAAGGAGCCGTGTTTTCCCACTAGCTCTTCTTATGGACTGAGGTGAACTGGTGGGCTCCCATCAGACACAGGGGCTGCCCCCATTACTCACCTTGAGTCAAACCTGGGGGTCAGACCTGGGGTTGGCTTCACCATAGACAACTCCAGCCGGCCCACAGCTGGGGTGACAGTGTTATAATGGCTTGACCTGTGGGTAAGAAGTGGCTGTTAGGGGTGCCTAGGTGGCTCAGTAGGTTAAAGCCTCTGCCTGCAGCTCAGGTCATGGTCTTAAGAGTCCTGGGATCGAGCCCCACATGGGGCTCTCTGCTCAGCAGGGAGCCTGCTTCCCCCTCTCTATGCCTGCCTCTCTGCCTACTTGTGATCTCTGGTCAAATAAATAAATAAAATCTTAAAAAAAAAAGGGGCCATTACATCCACAGGTCACACGTGGAGGGCGTTGACCATGTGGCTACGTCCCGAGCGCCTCAAATACACCAGCTCGTGCAGTGAGCTCCCAACAACCCGAGACACACAGCTGTGATCTTTGTTTTCAGCCACAGAAACTTGAGCGTACCGACTCCAGCAACTTGGCCAAGATCTCAAAGCCAATGAAGGGGGAGCCAGAACTCTGAAGCTGGGCAGTTAGCCTCCAGCGTCCGGCCTCTGAGTCAGGCTGATGGAACAGGAGGAAGGAGACAGCTTCTCCATACCGCACGGGCCCCTCAGCCGGAGCTCCTGCCCCCTTGCTAGGTAGCCACCACTGCTCAGGGAGTGTCCTTCACAGACACACGTCCCAGCCACTACTTTCTAAGCTTCTTGAGATGTAACCCCCCCCATCCCAAATGGTTTAGCAGGGCCCAGCATAATCAGTTCAAGTCCATGGTGATTCTTTACTGATTAGAAAACAGGTGGACCATCTCAAGGAACACCGTAGGTAGGTGAGTCACTTTGTGACTGGCCCCAGGGTTGGGGGTGGGGGGCTCTGCACGTGGGCTGTCAGGCAAATGCACAAAATATACAGTGCTTACGATAGGTTTCTGGTCCTCACTCTCCCTGATGCGATTAAAACAAACAAAAAAAGGTGGGGGAGGATAGAGAACATGGGCAGAACTGGAGAACACGTTGGGTCAGATCATTTCTAGAGGCCCCTCCAGCTTGGAGATTCAAGTTCTACTCGAGCACAGGCCGCAAAAACCCTTTCACCCCGTCTCTGCCGTGATGGATGGGGCTCTCCAATAAAACCAAAACACACACGGACGTTTGGAAAAGCCGTCACCTTTTGCTTTTGCCTTTTCCTTGTATGGACTGGGTTCTCTTCTTGGATGGAGGACACCTTTTGACCTGGATTCACAATCAAATGACACTGTGGTTATAAGAAGCCCCAAAAAGGGGAAAGTGAGGGCGGGTAAAGGGTAAGAAAAGGAGGGGAGGGGAGTCAAGTCTGGAAATGTGAATTGATGAACATGAACTTTATCTCCCAGAAGTAAGTGCCATTAAGTAATATGGAACATGGCCGGGGAACTAAGGACGTCCATTGCCTGGGTCTTCAAAGTGGACGGTTTTGACCAAAATTAAAGGCAAATCTCTTAAACTGACTGTAGCCTGGCCAGCCCCCATCACTCCCCCATGCAATGCTGCTGTGAAGGTCCCTCAGGCCATCCTGGGGTGCCCAATCTTCCCCTCTGCTCTGACTGTCCCTGCATAGGCTGCTGTGTAAGCTCCTCTTTCTAGCTTCCTTCTAGGCACCTGTCCTCAGCCTCCCCATCCATGACCTCATCAATGCCCACGCTAGGAGTCAGTGTGCCTCTTAACCTCCTACTTCCCCCTGAACTTCAGGCTGAAATTTCAGAAAAGGATGGACCCCTCGACATGTCGGATAATTGGCACCCCGGCTGCTCGCCTTCACCTGAACCCAGCAGCACCCTCCTGTGGGCCGCCTTCCATGGATGGGGGCACCTAAGCTAGAAACCAATCGGGTATCCTGCTTCCTCCCTTCCTCCACCAGTTCTGCTCACATTTGTCAAAACTATCCCTTCTGGGGCGCATGGGTGGCTCCGTGGGTTAAAGCCTCTGCCTTCGGTTCAGGTCATGATCCCAGGGTCCTGGGATCGAGCCCCACCCACATCGGGCTCTCTGCTCAGTGGGGAGCCTGCTTCCTCCTCTTTCTCTCTGCCTACTTGTGATCTCTGTCAAATAAATAAATAAAAATCTTAAAAAAAAAACAAAACCATCCCTTCTCTGTGTATAGCACGAGGCCCTCAGTTTAAGAATTACAACAGCCTCCCAACTGGTTTCCTTATCTCCGGTTTTTCCCCTCGTCCATTTATCACTCAGTGTGACCAACCTGATGAAATGCAAACTTCTGAGCTCGGCACCCAAGGCCATTCATCTTCGGGCCCTCCTGTAGGCAGATCACCCACAGCTTATAGCCCTGTCATCCCCAATGGCTTCCTGTTCTTTAAATGGAACTTGAGGAAACTTTCCTATCTATCATCTCCTGGGTTTCCCCACCGTTTCTTCTTCAGCTAGTGAAATCCCCCTCATTTTTAAAAGCCTGGGTGTACCCTAAGTGAGGAGGTAAAATTTGATAGCTTCCTCTTTGCTTTCTATGTGCTGTGTACCCATGTCTCTGAAGGCTTTCGTATGAGCCATTAAAGTGGTTCTTCTCTGCGAAACAGTGAACTCTGGTGGGTAGGGATGGGGCAAGGGGAGTTAGGTATTTTTGTGTTTCCCTGTCCCCCGTCAGCTCCCAGCCCCAAACACAAGTGCCTACTTACTCTTGAAGTTTGAAGATTCTTTTTCTTATTTTCTTCTTCTTCTTCTTCCACTATCATTTCATCCAATTTCATTATCTTCCGTGCTGTAATAAACAGTTTTAACAGAATCATCTTTCTCATAGGAGTAAATTTTCATGCATTCGTGTTTCTTAGAGGAAATAAAATGTATGAAATCTTTGGCTGTAATCAAGAAATAGATTTTGAATATAAACAAGATGACTTTTTTTTAAAAAGAGGGTTTAGACAGAGAAAACTAACCAGACTGGTTAATGAAGCCCACATGATGCCCAGCATTCCACTGAGAGCATAGACGCTAGACTCAGCTAGCCTCGAGCCTGAGGCCCGGTCCTATCACTGCCCAGGTCTTGGGGCTTTCACTGCGGTGCCTCAGTGTCCTCATCTATAAAAGGGAGTAGTCACTTCACAGGGATAGTGAGACCTCTAACGCGCTCCGCAAGAACAGCATCTTTGTTATTTTTGTTTCTATCTCCCCAAACCCTAGAATTGTGCCTGTGAGTGTTTAAGTGTCTGTGGAATACATGAACATAGAGCCCTTTTGACAGTATGGGACACGTGTCATAAGAATTATTCTTTATGGAGCGCCTGCGTGGCTCAATAGGCTAAGCCTCTGCCTCCGGCTCAGGTCATGGTCTCAGGGTCCTGGGATCAAGCCCTGCATTGGGCTCTCTGCTTGGCAGGGAGCCTGCTTCCCCCTCTCTCTCTGCCTGCCGCTCTGCCTACTTGTGATCTCTCTCTCTCTGTCAAATAAATAAATAAAATCTTTAAAAAAAATTATTATTTATTACAATATTATTATTTACATAGATTAGAAAACTTTCTAAGCACCGCAGCTGTTTAGTGATGAAAGTTAGTGTCTCACTGCTAACTCTGTACAAGCCCGAGCCAGACAATCTTGAGCAGGGATTCCAGAGATAATTCAGGCATCTGATCATGGGGAGCAGGGTCTCAGACGGGACAGCTTCTTAGCTTTTTACTTTCTGACACATTAAATAATATATTTATCTTTTTTTTTTTTTTTCCTTTTTGGAACTAGCTTATAATGTAGACAAAGCCCAATGGTCAAGAGGGCACAAAACCAAGTTTTACTGTTGGTTGACTTGGGTCCTGGTGTGTCTGTTCCCAGGGGCGAGATCAGAAGACCCCTTCCCCCACCACTTGAGCAAAACTGTGGAATCCAGAAGAGAAGTCAGTATTTCCCAAATGTGGAAGCAACCCAAAGTGAACTAACACACTATAAATATGCAGCCAAGGATCTCCAGGAACACCCAAGCCTAATTCCATTGTAATCTCACCAAGGCAGCACTGGAGTGTGACACTGGCAAAGTGAAAGCTCCCCTTCTCTTCATGCTACAAGGTCATTCGACGGAAAGCAAAATGGACTAAGAACTAGGCCGTGTTTCTGGCCCTCCCCAGGGGAGAAGTGCCCTGGTCAAGATCCAGGCCCTGGGTCAGGCCTCACCTCATAAGATGTGGATGCGCTGAGCTATGAAAGCTTAATGACAGTGACACAAACTCCGTAAGAGGGCTCATCCTGTCCCTGCTCCATGATGTACACGGGTCACAACCAGGTTTCCCAAATGTGTTCCTTCTAGGACAGCATTTCTCAGAGTGTTGGGTGTGAGGGAGGGATGATTTTCCGCAGCAGGTCACTGAGTCCAGGAACGTGGGATGGCGCTAGGAGGATACCGGTCCTTTCACAATTCTCTCTCAACCCTTCTGATAACACAGGGGTGCCTCGGCGGGCCTTACCATGTCCCATGATGCCTCTCAGTCCTGCCACCCTCTGTAACTGGTGGAGCCAGGGGCAGTCATGCTTCCCATACAGCTTTCCCTTTCCTTCCACTCTCACTCTTGCTCCCACAATGGCCGGCAGTTTGCTCACTATCAGTCCTGCACACAGTGAATTCAATGCAGTGGCCAAAACCACATTATCAGATTTGCAAGACCGAGGACCAGGCATTAGAGGGAAGAGTCCCCACCACTGAGACCTCTCTGAGCAGCTGGCCAGCCACCTGGCCTCCACTCTCCCAGTTCAACAAGGGGTTTTGAAAAGTACTCACTTTTGGCAGATTTCAAGGGTGTCTGAATAGCTTCTGCTGTTAGTCGGTTTATTTCTGTGATATCCAGGTCCGCCTGTTGCCAACACAGCCAGAAAACACCAGGCATATTCCATCAAATATGGGGAATATTTTAAGACTCAAAACAATTAATTTCAAAAACACGTTACTTATTACTTTAAGACTGTTACATATTAGTTATAATATGACATTAGTGAACTCCTATAAAGGCACCATACAACCCAAGAGCTAAAACATTGCTGATTACTTGCTTCTAGCTCCGTAGTCTTTCCTGTTCTATTTCCTTCTCTTCCCCCAAAGGTGACCACTATCATTGCATAAGCATGTTTGTGTGTGGGTGTTTTGTTTTGTTTTTACAAAGGTATATGTGCTTAAATAATATTTTATTTGGTTTCGCTTCTGCTGCTTCTGGCATAGTTTGTTTGTTTTCACTGTCATGTAGCATCCCACTGTGTGACTCTATCACAATTAATTTCTCCAATCTCCTGTCAACAGTCTTTTGCTACTCTAAACAACTTCTACATGTGTCTGATGCACATGTCCAAGTTTCCTCTTGGCTGTACACTCAGGGAAAGTGGTTGCACTTGATTATGTCCTGTTGGCAAACAATACAGGTTGCTAATGACTCACATTCTCTGCACTTGGTGCTGTACTAGACTTTTCTCTTTTTTAAAGTCTAGAGCGTCAATAAGGTTTTCTGTTGCACCCACAGGCCCTTCAAAAAGGCTTCTAGTCATCACCATTCTAATTAAACGTGCTCCCAGTGGTGACTACCTATGTGAATGAGAATGGCCACGAGCAGGCATGATTCTCTGGCTCTTCCCGCAGGACATATGTAAGTGTCAGAGGAGGTGTTCCAGACTAGGGATGACGGGTTTCATGTCCAGACTGGTAGGGAGTCCGGGGAGTCCTCGGGGGAGCATTCTGAGGCTGTCCAATCTTAGCAAGAGACAGTGCTGTAGAAGCTTAGTGAGGTCTGGAGTGGTCGATGGAATGGATAGTGGCCAGCTAGGTGCCGTCTCTAGAAACAATGTGCATGTTATGAAGGTGTCAGTGGCGGCAGGCCACTGATCATCTTTGTTCAGAAGAGTTAACAGGCCTAAGACTGATATCCATAGAGAGGCCTATTTGCATGGATGGGCTTGCGGCTTGTGTGAGAACTTGGATTTCAGGATTCCCACCATTCCCTGGTTAGAATGGCTCTCTGGGCCTAAGCTTTGTACGAACAACATGGCTTATGCTGCATACCTATTTTCCTCCTGGAAGTCTGGAATTTCGGTACATGCTAGGCAGACAATGCCTATGTGACAAGCCCCCAGTGAAAATCCTGGGTATTGAGTCTCTAATAGGCTTTTCTGGTAGACACCATTTCACGTGTATTGAATTCAGGTGTCACATGTGACTCCACTGGAAGAGGACTCTTGGGAGCTTACACCTGGTTTCCTCTGAACTTTGGCCCAGGCACCTTTTCCCTTTGTTGATTTTGCTTTATATCCTTTCACGTAACAAATCATAGCTGTGAGTATGACTATATGCTTAGCCCTGTGAGTCTTCCTGGAAGTGGTCTTGGGAGCTCCCACATACCTAATCATTATGAACTTCTGTGCCAAAGTATCATTCCTTTCCTGAGTTCTAACGCATATTAGCTAAGGCTACAATTCTCTTGGTGTGATGACAGTGGCTATTTCATATTACACTAGAAGCTCTCTGATACAGACTACTCTCTGTAGTTCTGTATGTCTAATTAATTAAAATGAGGACGAGGCATTAGCTAACGAGTATAATTCATCTCAGAGGTAAGTCTTTTGAAACACCAGATCTGGGTGTGTGGAGGCGGGAACATGTTACAAAGAAAGAGAAAGCCAGAACTAAGAATGTTTTACTAGCTCTTGATTTTACTTTTCAGTGATCCCCACTCCTCTCCTACAATATTCATCTCCAAACTCTTTTTTCTGACTGAACAACTGGCTCTGAAACACCTTTAACTTCTGAGGCAGGTGGAGAACTGCCATTCAATGCTACCATGTACCCTGTGTAGTCAGGTCCCTTCAAACCCCGAGATTCCAAGAGATCCTAATAACGCAGAGGAGGAGGTAGATTTTTGGGGTCACTCTGTAAACCTGATGAAGGTTATAATAAAGATTCTCTCCAGAAAGATAACAAATGCATGTATGTATGTGCATTGTTTTTGTCTGATTTTAGAGTGCCTAGGGTCTCTCTGTGAAGACCATTATGGACTAGTTCCCAACACTGTATAACAAAACTTTTTGTAAGGGTAGAAATGCTCTATTTCTGTGCTACCAATCTGTAGTCACTAGTTACGTGTGGCTAGTCAATATTTGAAATGTGGCTAGTGTCTCTGAGGGACTGAAGTTTTAATTTAATTCATTTTAATGGATTAATGATTTATTTAATTAATGATGAATTTAATTAATTCTAATTGATTAATTGATGTGGCTATAGTATTGGACAGTACAGATCTAAAATCTAAACTCTTTATTTTGCTTCCCCATCTGACTGTCTTCAATCCTAATGCTGATGCTGGGATGAAAGAGGTGAGAGAGGGTGAGGAATCCTGAGAGTCCAAATAAGAGCTAAGCTTCTGAGGATGACGTGATAAAACAACAGTCTCAGGGTACCCGGGTGTAGGGCTGGTTGAGCGTCCGACTCTTAATTTTGTCTTGGGCTGTGATCTTGGGGTGGTGAGTTCAAGCCCCATGTTGGGCTCTGCGCTCCATGTGGTGTCTGCTTGAGTTTTTCTTACCCTCTCCCCCTCCACCCTTCTCTCTCTCTCTAATAAATAAATCTTTATAATAAAAATAAAACAGTCTCTGACACCTAGCAGACCAGGCCATCAGGTAATGACCCAGGGGCTTAGAGGGCTGGGCTTTAGGCTTTTGCTTTGCCTGAGAGGTCAGGGCGGAGAGCTACAAGGAACCTGCCAAAAACAGAATGCCTCCCTCTGTAGAACTTGACAGTATTTGGGCTTCACAGACTCAGCCTTTGACAACCACAGTTTTGCAGTTGGCACAAACAGGTCATGTCCCCTAGGAGCCCTCTTCCACGGTAAACACCCACTGGTTGGATTTTGTGACGGGATTAAACTTAAAAACTAACCACGGTCCCAAAATAGGACAGGTCACTTACTGTTGCAGCCTCTTCCAGCGCTTGTTTGCTTCCTCCAAGGGCTTTAAAAAGAACATTATATTTAGTTACTATCAGATCTTAATGATAAACCATCTTCCCATTAGCTGTCTAAAACTGGACCAGATTAAGCCCTGGCTTCAACACTCAAGGCCCTTTGCAACCTCGTTTAATTTTTCTCCACAACTGACTGGGCGCCTTATAGCATATTCTAGGTCCCACTACACTGAAGTCCTTATTTCCCAGATGTGCCATCGTCTCCTGCACCTCTGCCCCTCCTCGCTTATTATTCCCTTTACCGGAAATGCACCTCTGCACCCGGAAAATTTCTAATTGGTGTTTCGAAACTCAGTGCAAACCCCAAAGTCTTTATTTTTCTATGACAACAGGTTGAGGTAAAGTGCTGAGCTAGTTGCTCAATTCTCATCATACTGAACAACTACTCAGAGCTGTTTAAAGCATCCCCCCTCCGCCGCCTTGAACTAAACTCCTTGAAGACAGTTTTGGGCAAAAATATGGCATAGGGTAGGTATGCAGCCAGTGTGTGTTGAACGAAGAGGTCTGTACAAGATTTAGATGTAGAATAAAGTTAGGTTAATCCTCCTTCTAGAAACTCTCATAGTGTCCTGTAGAATTGTTAAGAATTCACGCTTTGAGCCAGACAGGGTGCTTGGGCTTAAACCCCCTCTGCTACTCACTAGCTTATGAGACCCTGAGCAAAGTAACTAATCTCTCTGTGCCTTAATTCTGTCACCTGTAAAAGAGGAGCAATATTAACAACGAATACCTTTGCTGTGAACATAAAGTCAGTTAACATACGTAACATGCTCAGTACAATACCTGTCTAGCACATATAAACGTACAGCACTAGATAAATGTACCTACTGACCCCTACGCTTTCCCTTTTCTGGTACTTAGGATTTTGACTATCTAATCACATGTGCCTTTTTAAAACGACCCTCCCCTACTAACTTGTAAGTTCCTGAGGGTAGGCAATGTCTGTGTTATTTCCCAAAGCACTTTCAGCCCGTAGCACTGTGACTGAGACATGCTCAGTGAATATTTGTAGAAATGTGCAAATAAAAGGGCAGGTCAGAGAATCATTAAATATCTATTATTTGAAGAGAACATGCATTTCTATTCAGGAAGGAGCTGATGCAATAGGTAATAATAAGGAAAATAGGAAATTAAGGGTAACCCGGCAGAAAGGAAAGCCGCTTGCATGTCCTTGGACATTTAACAGGGGAGTGGAGAACAGGTTGCAATTTTTCTCCGGCCAGAAAAACTTGAGCCCTTGCATGTCACAATTTGATTTGCTCATTTTTTTTAAGTTGACAGGTTTCATAAGATGCAGAAAGCACTGCTTGGGGGTTATCCTCCCACCTGAGCTCTGGTGACAAACCAAGTTATTCTTTTATTCGTCTTTAAATGATTGTATAATATAAAGAGAGAGTGTTTTGTGACACATGAAATTCACACAAAATTCACATTTCCATGTATCCATAAATACATTTCCCTTGGACACAATACGTGCCCATTCATTACAGCCGTGTTGGACCTATAACAGCTCGAGCTGAGTAGCTGCAACAGAAAACCCTCTGGCACAGAAAGCCCAAAGTATTTACTAGACAGTAAATTCTCCTTTAGAGAAGACGTTCGCCTACCTGGGCAGGGGATGTGTGTGCGTGTGTAGATGACGTTAGGTCCTATGCACAAAGGTAAAGCAGGGAAGTGAGATAAGGAGCAGGGGAAGCGGTAAGGCTGCAATTTCCTAAAGCGATCATGAGGACTTCACTCGGGCGACCACAGAGGCGCCCCGGGGCCGAGGCCTGGGGGGACGGCAGCAGCTCTTACCGAAGTAGTCTAGCCAGTTCATCTCGCGCAGCGCCTTGGGGAGCCGCAAGATCTCGATGTTGTACAGGTTATCCATCTCCTTGAGGAGGTTCTGCCTGTCCGACTGAATTTGCTTGGATCGTATTTGCACTGCGAGAGGGCAGAGCCGACAGAACACGGGTCACCGGCCGGTGAACGGGGCCTGGAACCCTGCTGCCCGCACCCCAAGCCACCGGCACCCAGCGATCGCCCCGGGCTCCGCCCCTACCTTCGCGGTCGAAGTCCCGAAGAAAGGAAGCGAGCTTCCGGCTCCGAACCGAGTTCGTCTTGGCCACCCGACTGCCGCCCTTCCTAGCCGGAGCCATGGCGCCTGGGTGGAGGCTGCCGGGAGCGGGGGATGCGGCACTGGGAGGTCAGCGGCCGAGGTCGGGGAGGGAGAGGAAGGGGGCCGCGGAAGAGCGGGAGAGGGCGGACGGGCGCCCCACGGAGCTAGTAGGGGCGCTCTGCCTTTGAAGGCCCGAGCATAAAGGTGTCGTGAGGCACGTACCTGCGGGTCACCAAACGGGTTGAGAAAGACCTTGCCGCTCCAGCTGAGGGGAGGGAGCCGCTTCGTGCCTAACCGGACGTGCAGCCGCCGCCACCAAATTCAAACTGCCACAGGCTGACGAATGAGAAGTCGCCGTCTTAGGAGGGTCCCACAGCATCCAATCACAAGGAAGCTCCACGGCCAGGCCGCCGGTGCATACGTAGGGACTACAGCACCCAGAAGGCACTGCGGTCTACGACATACGTTCGCGACTCGACAGCCGCGCTGGGGGCATGCGCAGAGAGACCGCGGGCTCCTGGTGGCAGCCCTGGCGGGTCTTCGGACTTTGATGGCAGTAGCTTTAAGCTTTCCTGCTGGTTTAGGGAAAGCGGCCGACAGTTTCCAGGAAAGGAGACAAGAGTCCGGCTCTGGAAGTACGGGCTCGGAGGCAGCGCTTCGGCCCGGGGAATCCGCAGTCTGAAACCGGAGACTACCCGAGCCGCGGGCGAACCGCCTCCGAGGTCTGATCAGGCAACCCTTCAGGAGGTGGGAAATCGAGGCCCTGCCTCCGGAGCCCCACTAAAGGTAAGAAAGGGCCTCGCGTCAGGACGTCCTGTCGGAAGGGATACACAGCTCGCATCGTGAGGAGACCCTGGTTTAGCGGAACCTCACCTGCGCGCGGTGATCACTGGAGTCGGTACTTCCCCTGCCGAGTTAAGACCCTAAGGCTCCCCCCCCCCACCACCTTTCTGTTTTTATCTCGGCAGAAGATGACTCAAGACCAACCTTGGCTTGCTGTGCAGGAGGCCCTGAGGAAGTGCTTTCCCGTGGTAGAGGAGCAGCAGGGCCTGTGGCAGAGCACCCTGGGGGACTGCCAGCCCCTCCTGGCCTCCCTCAGCAACCTGGCAGAGCAGCTGCAGGCGGCACAGAATCTGCGGTTTGAGGATGTGCCTCCACTTCGGGCCTTCCCGGACTTAAAGGAACGGCTGAGGCGCAAGCAGCTGGCGGCTGGCGACACTGTCTTGGACAAGTTAGGGGAGAGGCTGTAAGAGTTCAATGCCTCTCCTTCTTGGCGGAAAGGTTGAAAAACTTGGTGTTTAATAAGTAGCGAGGATCCGTCAGAAGAGTGCTTTTCCCTTTACTTGAGATCACGGTATTTGGAGGTGTCTTAGCCTTGCCTCCTTTCCATTTGTTGCAATGGGACCTCTTATCAAAAAGTCATTTTATGGGGTACTTGGATGGTGCAGTCAGCTGGGCTTTCGCCTCTTGGTTTTGGCTCAGGTCGTGATCTCCCAAGGTGAGTTCAATCCCCATACTGGGCTCTGCACCCAGTGCGGAGTCTGCTTGAGACTCTTTGTCTCTTAAATAAATAAATCTTTCCTTGAAAAAGTTATTTTATGGCATTTCCCTTGTCATGTAAGTCATGACAGTGATGGTCTCAGTAGAAGTTACAGTGGAAAAGAAAAGCAATTGAAAAAGGTAATTAGTCCTTCTCTGTAGTCTTCTTTTGTCAAAAGCAGTGAGGAATTGTACTTTAAACTTAGTGCTAGAGCTAAGGGTTTTATGTATATTCTCACATAAAATATTTTCAATATCTCTTATTTAACCTCACTTAATCCCATTTTGCTGGTGAGGAAACTGAGGCTCAGATCGCCTATGGTCACACAGCTAGTAAATGGTAAAGCTGGAAGTCTAACTCAAGTTTGCCTGACGCCAAGGTCAGAGTGTTCAACCACCATCCTGTTCTGCTGTACGTTGGTGTCTCTGTGCCAGGTATAGTACATCTGTAAACTCTTAGTGTGCCTAACATGAGACCCTCTATTTTAGAGTTATAAATATTGAGGATAAACAAGAGACCTGGCACAAAGGCTTGCTCTTTCTTTCTTATTAGAGAAAGCACCAGTGGGGAAGGGGGCAGAGGAAGAGAGAGAATCTCAAGCGGATTCCCCACTGAGCACAGAGCCCCACCTGGGGCTCCATCTTATGACCCATGATATCATGACATGAGCCAAAATCACAGGGCAAATGCTTAACCAACTGAGCCACCCAGGCGCCCTGCACATAGGCCTTTCCTTGACCAGAACAAAAGAAGTTTCTGGTGTATATAGTCTGTGCCGTAGACTAAGGGGAAATGGGTATATATGGGGACTTTGTATAGTCGTTTGTACAAAATAAGCACCTAAGGGATGCCAGGCGCAAGGTGCTGGGAATATAATAATGAACCAGACTTAGTTTCTCAGTTGATTAGAAGAGAGATGATTAGCATCAATTAAATTACGTTGCGGTATGTTCTAAGGTAGTGAACTCTTATTTCAGTTGATGACCTATTTGTGTGTGAGTGTTGGGCCGTTATTTTAAGTCTCATTTTTTTTAAAAGATTTTATTTATTTATTTGACAGAGAGAGAGATCACAAGTAGGCAGAGAGGCAGGCGGAGAGAGAGGGGGAAGCAGGCTCCCCACTGAGCAGAGAGCCTGATGTGGGGCTCGATTCCAGGACCCTGAGATCATGACCTGAGCTGAAGGCAGCGGCTTAATCCACTGAGCCACCCAGGCGCCCCTTAAGTCTCATTTTTTAACTGTGAGTCAAAGCCACACATTTTGAAAGCCACAATTATAGGTTAGGGAATGCTTTGCCCTTTGGGAAGTTGTGGCCTTCTTGGTGGCTGGGTCTCTTGAAGTCATCAGTGGAATAATCACTATTGACCGTGAGTTAGGCAATTCCCTAAGCACCTTATGAGCATTATTGCATTTAATCTTCATAAGAACCCTTTCATTGATTCATTCATTGTATTTGTCATTCTATGTACCAGTCTCTGTCTTCTGAGTACTTAGGGCATGCAGTGAGCAAAATGGATCATTTTTATACATGACTGAGAATAAATAACTTTCCTAAGGTCTGCAGTAGTTATGTGCACCCAGAGCAGTTTTTCCCGTTGGGACATTTGGCAGTATCTGGAGACATTATTGATCGTCACAACTTGGGGAAGGTGGGGGTGTGGTGTGCTCCTGTCATCTAGTGGGTAGAGGCCAAGGATGCTACTCAGTGCCCTAAATGCACAGGGTAACCTCCCACCACAAAGAATCATCCAGGTCAACATGTGAGTGTGCTGAGGTTGAGGAACCCCGCCTTAGGCCATTCTCATGATGTTGCTTAACAGGAGACTTTTTCCCTCAGAGCCACCCTCCTCAAGGTGCGGGACACCGTCAGCAGGCACGTGGAGCAGGTGTTTGAGATCTACGAGCAGCATGCAGACTCGATTGGCATTGACGCTGTCCTGCAGGCTTCGGTGCTGAGCCCGTCTGTGGCTGACATGTTGGAGTGGTTGCAGGATATCGAGAGACATTATCGACATTCGTATCCTTTGCACACTTTTCAGACAGTGTCCAGAGCTGCTTCGGGAAGTCTTTTTAATTTCAGTTTTCACGAGATTATACAACTGTATGGTAGGGGTCAGTTCTCCTTGGTCTCTGAGCTTAGAGAAAAATAAAGCAGGCCAAGTGGGAAGTGAGGGTGGAGTTGTGATTTTAAATAGGGTGGTCAGGAGAGGTCTCACAGACAGGGACATTTAAGAAAAGATCTAAAGGCGAGGGAGAGAATCAGGTGTTATTTGGGGGAAGTGTGTCCCAGGTAGAAGAAACACCACATGCAAAGACCCTCAGGTAGTAGCGTGCCTGATATGTTCTGAAAATAGTGCGGATGCCACTGGGCTAGACTAGAGTGAGGAGGGGGACCCTAATAGGAGACATGGTCAGAGAGACAGGGCCAGACTTTGTAGGGCTTTGGAGGTCTTTGAAAGGATTTGACTTCTGCTCTGAGTGAGATGGAAAGCTATTCAGAGGTTTTGAGAAGAGGAGTAACATAATCAGCCTGTGTTTTTCACAGAGCTGCAGCCAGCAGTACTGAGCGCTAACTACATGCCAGGTGCTGTTCTAAGAATGTCCACGTAGCTGCTTGTGTGGTGCTTTGATTCTGTTTCCTGGGTGCTTCTTGGATTTTCCTTCTCTATCTGCACTGCCTCTTCCATAGTTTCTCGCCTCTCATGTGGCCCATTGGTCTGTGCAGCATCTTGATGGGGTTTTCTGTCTGGCTTCTTTGCCTCTGAGCCAGCTCCAGCTAGTGACCTCACTGCGTCCTGAAGACATCTTCATTCTGCCTGTTGCTTACATCGAGTTTTCACCAGCTTCCATGGCTCACAGGCCAGAAGCACCACTTTGGTCTTTAGTGCTCTTTGTGTCCTGGTTCAACCTGCCTTCTCAGCCACCTTTCCTACTGCTCTACACACTGTTCCTTGCCGGCCAGATTGGAGGATTTCCTCCGCGCTGAAACCAATCCATGCTTCCCCACTTCTGTGCCTCAGCTTATGCTCTTCCAGCCAGGATCTTCCTGCTGCTCTCTAAGTAAGAGGTATGCACCCTCTGAACTGCCACACAGTGTCCTCTTTGATGTCACTGACATTCTCTCTTTTCAGTTCCTGGTTTTTCCCTCACCGCAGTGAGAGCCTAGGTGGTTGGGGCCATGTCTCATCCCTCTGGCCCCGGAGCACTGTGAGTGAGGAGGTGCTCAGTAAAGATGGGTGGCATAGGTGAGTTCTGCTGCCGGATAAACGGAATGATAGCCCCTCTTTCGCTCTTTGAGCTTCCCTTAGCTCTCAGGGCATTTTCCCCCTTCAGCATATTTCATTTGCTTATTTTTTAAAAAATATTTTTTTAATTTATTTGAGAGAGAGCTCATGAGCAGGGGGAAGGGTAGAGGGAGAGGCAGACTCCCCACTGAGCAGGGAGCCTGATGTGGGACTCAGTACCAGGACCCCAGGATCATGATCTGAGTCAAAGGCAGATGCTTAACCGACTGAGCCACCCAGGCGCCCTCATTTGCTTTTCAAGCAGTCAGTCCTTAACTTCGAGGAAGTTACCTAAAGAGAAAGTACCTCCTGTCCTCGGTCCAGTGGGAAGACTTGGCAAATATCCAAGCTTTGCCCGAGGCCTGGAACCAGATTTCAGAAGATGAACACCAAAGCCTTGTACAAGGTACTGGCTTTCATTTACTCCATGTCTGTGTTCTGTGTGTCTCACTTCTTTAGAAACATTACAGAGATGCCCTTGCAGTGCCCCTGTATTTTTTATAAATCGGGTGTTTTGTGTTCTCTGGAGAGGTGATATGCCCGTTTTTCTCTCTTCCTATTCCAGATACCCTGTTGAATGTTTCCTTCTTTCTGGAAGAGTAAGGAAGCCACGTGTTTATCAGCAGACTAGGGGGACACAGTTGAAGACTGACATTGGTGCTTTCTGGTATGGTAACCTGACATACTTGAAAAATCAGTGCCTAGAGCCTGAGGACTGCCTTCTGATGCTGGGGCCTCTCCCTGTGACGTCATGGCTGAGGGCACATGGCCACCCCTTGCCCTTTTGATGCTCGGCAGTGGAAGGAGGTAGAGAGAGAATGCAGGAAAGGTGGTGCAAGAGAACAACGGGACAGGAGCCACCGCCGCAGAAGTGGTAGGGAAGGAGAGGGCAGGGAAGGGAGTGTGGCACCACCCTTGGCACCATCCAGAGCTCTGAGCTTGGTTGACACCCGGCCCTGTTCTGTGTATTTGTGTCCAACCTGATTCCTTGATGGAAAATGATTATTCTTGATGATTTAAAGGAATAAACGTGATAATTGATGGAAGACAGTACAGATCTTCCTGGACTTACAGTGAGGTTACATCCTGATAATCCCTTCCTAAATTGAAAATATTGTAAGCCCAAAATGCATTTAATACCCCTAACTTACCAAATATTAGCCTAGCCTACCTTAAATGTGCCTAGAACACTCACATTAGCTTACAGTTGGGCAAAATCATTTAACACAAGGGCTTTTCATTTTTATTTATTTATTTTTTTGAAGATTTTATTTATTTATTTGTCAGAGAGAGAGAGCACACAAGCAGGCAGAGCAGCAGGGAGAGGCAGAGAGAGAAGCAGGCTCCCTGCTGAGTAAGGAGCCCGCTGTGGGGCTCGATCTCAGGACCCTAGGGTCATGACCTGAGCAGAACGCAGCGGCTTAACCCACTGAGGCACCCAGGCACCCCAGGAGCTTTTCATTTTACAATGAAATGTTCAATATCTCATGTAATTAACTGAAAACAGAACAGCTGTTTGGGCTTTGAATAGCTGTATCCGTTGTTTACCCTTATGATCTCTGGGCTGAGCTGCGGTGTGCGGAGTGCGCTGTTGCTGCCCAGGGTCATGAGAGAGGTGCACACTGCATGCCGCCAGCCCAGGAAGAAATCCACATTCAGTATGTGAAGAATGGTTTCTGGTGGACTCATATTGCTTTTTGCACTGTTGTAAGAGTTGAAAAATCCCAAGTCGAACCACCGGCAGTGTGTCACTGTTTTCCAACTGCTGTGGCTCCAAACCTTCAAGTCGACTTCAGTTTCCAGAGCCCACCACCAGGGGGAGGTGGTGCAGCATGAATTATGCTCAGAGCTTTGTCTTTGAGGAGTTGTCCCTCTCTTCCCCACCCCCCTCGTCTGGGAGTAAGCGGCTGGGGAGACTGCTAAAATGACAGGGGTTTTGACCAAAGCTAGCGCCTGATTGCCACATTCCTCTGATCTTGGAGTCACTGCATGGTGGGAGAAGACCACCCAGAATCGGGCCATCAGGGTTACGTTTCTGAAGCCCAGTGCCTTCATCTGTGAAATGGTCGGGCACTTTCAGACCTGTCAGCTTCAGGGCTGTGGAAAAATCTGGGTCACTGGATGTAAAGAGGCTTAATAAAGAGTATAGATATTTTTAAAATGAAGATGACTTTTTTCTTACTACACAAGTGATATTAATGCTTTTTAAAAAGTCATAGGAAAACTGTAGAAAAAAATGTAACTGTAGAAAAGTATGAAACAAGCTACATCAGAGATATTTTGATATATACCCTTTCAGTGCCCATAATCGCACATTTAAAAAGACCCAAATAGGGGCGCCTGGGTGGCTCAGTGGGTTGGGGCCTCTGCCTTCAGCTCAGGTCATGATCTCGGGGTCCTGGGATCGAGCCCCGCATTGGGCTCTCTGCTCAAGCGAGGAGCCTGCTTCCTCCTCTCTCTCTCTCTGCCTGCCTCTCTGCCTACTTGTGATCTCTCTCTGTCAAATAAGTAAATAAATAAAATCTTAAAAAAAAATAAAAAAAAAATAAAAATAAAAAGACCCAAATATAATATCTTTGACATATACTGTTACTTAAATAATCTTTTTTTTTAACATAGTTTGGCCATCTTTTCATATCTGTAAAAATAGCTCAACGTAATTACAGCAGTTACCATGACACACATATACCGTTTTATGAATGTATTAGAGCTTTTATTTTTCCAGATTTTTATGTGTTTCTGCCTGTAAAGATAATACATTGTGATTGTGAAAAACAAAAGGATTACAGAAAGGAGCAATGCACACTGTGTACTGTTTTTAACAATATGATAGGTGTTCTTCCAGGAATTTGAAAAAAATGTATCACGTCCATAATAATTGTAAATAAAACTTAAAAACATTTGGGTATCAGGCCTTATGATGTGCTCTGGGGCAGATGAAGGAGATCCCCAGAAAGGTTTGTAGTTCAACCAGGGAAAGATTTAAACCAGTGTCTCTTTAAGTTTTAATGTGTATGGAAATCACTGGGCTCTTGTTAAAATGTCGATTCTGATTCTGTAGGCCTGGGGTGGCAGTGCCCTAGAT
>PISX010022931.1:0-30755 GCA_004024625.1 Mellivora capensis
TTTTTTTTTTTTTTTTAAGATTTTATTTATTTATTTGAGAGAGAGGCAGTGAGAGAGCATGAGCGAGGAGAAGGTCAGAGGGAGAAGCAGACTCCCCGTGGAGCTGGGAGCCCGATGCGGGACTCGATCCTGGGTCTCCGGGATCATGACCTGAGCCGAAGGCAGTCGTCCAACCAACTGAGCCACCCAGGCGTCCCTTGTGTTCCCTTTCATAAGGATACTTTGAGAGGCAGAAACCAGAGAAATGTCTGGGTCCATGAGATACCTTTAAATTCTTTCATTTTTCATGTATAGGCCATGTTTAAACTATTCTAGAGGGCATATTTTAAAAATACTAGAATTACATCTTAAATCTTCCCATTTTTTTTACTTAAAAAGTCAGGTAATAAAGTAAATAGTTCTTCAGGTTTAGGCAGACTGTATTTATGTAGTAAAATAATGATTTAATTATGAAGAAAAGAAGACACATTCCTTCTTCCATGAAATAATTATCTATAACTGGATGGTGTCCCGTTTCCATGCTTTTCCATCTGGATTTAGTGTTTGCTCATGCACATGCACGTGTGTGTGTATAAGACAGGGGGAGGGCAGCAGGGAGAGTTTTAGGGTTGGTCTCTTGTTCTACCTGATATCCCTACAATGGATAGGCACTGTCGCTACTGTCCCCTTGGACATTCTCAGTCATAGCACTCAAAGCCCCATCTGTTGAACAAGTGAGCCATTTCCAATTATTTGACTCTCATGATTAAAGTAATAAGTACGTCTGTGCCATAAATCTCTGTTCTTTATGTCTGATTCCTATAAACACTATTTTTGGAACACAGTATAACCACATTTTTGGAGGACAGGCTCCATGCTTCTCTATCTATGCTCTCTTTATTCAGTGTAGCCTTCCTTGGGAAAGGAGGGACCTGGTATCTATGGATGAGAGCTAAAACCATGAGGACAAGACAGCAGGGAGTCCATTGGTAGTGGGTGTGACCATAGAGCAGGGAAGAGTTTTCTACCACCCCATTCATGTGTTCTGCCCCACAAGTATCTCTGCTCAGTTTCCTGGAACACACATCACCCAGGCCCTGTCTAGTATACACTCCAGCCACTCCAGCCCCTTGTGCTCCATAACTCAGATTCTATCTCGAGCTGCTCCAGGCCAGGACAAGAGTGCAGACCAGGCCACTCCTATCAGGTTGATCCCTGTCTATCCTGGCTGGAGCACAGCCTCTCAGGGAAGAACCTCTAAGGACAGCACAGGTCAGGGAGTTACAGACTTGTGTTCATTCAGATATAGTTTTAGTGGCAACAGCAAAACCGCTTGAACCTGTGAATAAGAGAGGATCTTACAAACACATTGTCTGCTCATGGACTGCAGGATGGAGAGAGCCCCTACCAAGGGTTTTGGCACTGGATATGGTTCATCCATACCCCTTAGGTTCCCCTAGCCATGACCTGTACCCCTACCCCAAACTTGGTATGCCTCAAATTCAGCTTATGTTGGAGAGGAGGCTGTGCTTCCAGCTCAAGACACCATGTGAGAAGAAGGGGGAGATCCCTCTCCTCCCACAGTTTTGGGTAAGGGGCATCCACTTGATCTGAAGCTCAGAGAAGCCATGGTAGTAATCCCTGTCTTCTCTGCCACAAGATGGAGCTAACCAGGCCCAGAAGGTACGTCTTCAGAGAGAGGAAATCTGGGGCTCTCCCTGCAAGCAGAGAGAGAAACACCAGTGAATGGGCACTCAGTGAGAAGGGAGAGTTCTGAGCACGAGGGGAAGTGCTGCTATGGGCTTGCACACTGCACTATTGGCCAGGGGCACAGGCCGTGTCCTGGTTTGTACGGAGTGGTCAGGCTTCATCTTACCAAGAGGTCCGTCAAAAACCAAATTCACCTGCAGAAAATACTTTCAACTCTGACCATCAAAAGGTTCTGGTATCCTGGCAGGCAAGGAAGCCTAAGATGCTATATACCAATGATTATACGATAGGGTGAGATAGGAGACAGTCGTGATGGAAGTGAGGGCAGCTCATTTGCCTGCTTTGGACGGAAAGAGCTCCATCACAAGACACCCATAATTTGTTCCAAGAACAGATGACAATTTAGGAAGTTCCAGACTGACAGTGTCCACACTGAGTATTGTCCATTTACAGGACACAAGCTCTGGGTGAGATCCTGACCTAGGGGTGGCCTGGGTCTGATGGATGAGGACAAGTGATGTCGGATCCCAGCTGAGGGACAAGTCACCCATACTGGAGGGGATGAAGGCTTTCTAGAAAGAAAATTGATTCAGGGGGAGCCTGGCTTGAGGGGCGGAAGGGACAGAGTAAGGCAGAGGCCAGAGCCCATGGCAGCAGTGGGCTCACAGTGAGTTATTCTAAGCAGGTAGAGCTACGAATGACAATGTGTCCTTTGAGAACATAAATCATGTCAGTCAATCTCTTTAACAATTTGATGAGGAAGGTAGAAATGCTGTCTCTGTTTGATGAATAAGGAAACCAAAGCTTTAAGAAACTGCCCCTTTCCATACTTCACAGTGAGGCAGAGGCAGGATTAGACCAGGCCTTGTCTACGCTTGTTGACCCCACCTGACAAGAAGGCTGCATTCCAGATGCTTCAGAAGGGACTTCTCAGCTCTGAGGTTGGTTACATGAACCTTTGTGCCTGGTACCCAGGGAGAAAGCTCCTCCTGCCCAGACAAAGGCTGGATGGAACTGGGAGAGTCCTCAGTGCCAAGACCTGACATTGTCAGAAAACAGACCCAGGCCCAAGCCCCAATTCTAGGGGCTGAGAAGAATTAAGGCCATCTCACCTCAGGTTTAGCCTTAGCATAAGTATAGCCATCTTAGCTCCGGCAGCCATCTCAGACCCCTGTGCCCAAGGGCTGAACTTTCCCCTGCTTTACATCAGTTCAAAGGACCCCCACCTTGCTTTAATAACAAGACCCCCACCCTGCTTTGATTCCAGAGACCCCACCCTGCTTTTGTAACAGGAAGACCCAACCTGCTTTAGTTCCAGAGACCCAAACCCTGCTTTAGTAACAGGAAGTTCCACCTGGCTTTGGTTCCACATACCCCCACCCTGCTTTAGTAACAGGAACCCATAAATGCCCCTGCCTTAACTAAGTTGGAGGTCCAAGTCCCTACTCCACTGTATCGGGTATACATGGGCCCAAGCTTAAGCTTGTCGAATAAACCCTCATGTGATTGCATCAGTGTTGGCTCCTTGGTGGTCTCTCAGATGCAAACTCTCAGGTATAACAGCCATCATGGACACAAACTCTGTCTGAGCCAATGTCTGATACTCGCCCTTACTTCAGATGCTAGAGATCTTGATTCAGCCTCTGCAGCGTGGGCCTGCCGTGCCCTCAGCCTGGAGCCCAACCCTAACTTGTGTTTTCAGACTTCTCTCCTCACACTCCTGGCCCAGAAGCCCTCCAGATTGGGAAATCTGGAGCCACAACGCAGGACACTGTCTGCACACCAGAATAAAAAAGGGCCCTATGGGGCTGCCCAGAAACCCCAAATGAGGATCAAACTGCATGGCCCTTGACCGCACCCCAATTTCCAAGGCTGCCCTTTCACTAATGTTCTGTCTGACAAAGCCTGAGCCAAGACCTCCCATCAGACCCCCCAGACAACTGGCTGCATATCCAGCAGATTGGAAGCGCCATGGCCCTAGGCCTTTATCTATTCCCAACAAGGGTTTGCAGGCACCTGTCCCTAGACCTTATCTCAAATCCCTGCACCTGTGGGAACCTGATGCACAAAACAGAACTCCTCCTTCCCCATGGCAAGCAAACTTGCTGTAGGGATGCTGATAGGTGTGAAAGTCAAACTCTGAAAGTAGGATAAAGCTGCATTGCCTATGAGGCCAAACCCATGCTTGAGGGCCACCTTGGGCACAAACATGCATTGTGACCCTCAGCCTGAGCCCCATTTTCAAATGAGGTCTCTCTGTACCTGGAACAAGAGCTGGCATATCGGGATCTCCATGCCCCTCGGCCCCAATCAAAACAAAATATTGGGGTGTACTGTCACGCATACATGGGGCTCTGCTCTGGAATCCCTATTTTGGAGGGACCCTGAGACAGAAAACAGGACTCCTCCCTTAACACAAAATGATCCCAGATGCCTGGGAGCCGGGCCAAATCCCCAGAAAGGGAGTATCATCCAAGACCCATGAGGCAAACTCTACATTCCTCGGCCATCCTTGACACAAAATCCGGAGTCTAAAGCCTGAGCTACCGCCTCACACACACCATTATTTCATATCCCGAGGAGCTTCTATATTCTGTAGATTGGGCCTGCCATACCCTCGGCTCGAGAACTAAACCGATTTTGTGTTTTCAGATTTCTGTGCCCACAGTTCTGGCCCACACACCTGCCAGGCTGGGGCGTCTGGAGCCATACTCAGGACTGTGACTGCCCTCTCGAAGGAAACTGTACACATTCTTCCATTCAGGAGATATCATGGTCGCAAACTCCAGCCTGAGCCATCATCTGATCCACACCCTTATTTCAGATGCTGGAGAACTCGATTCAGCCTCTGAAGAGTGGGCCTGCCTTGCTCTCTGCCTGAAATCTAACTCTAGCTTGTGTTTTCAGACTTCTGTCCTCACACTCCTGGCCCAGCAGACCTTCACATTGGGAATTCTGGGGCCCCAACGCAACACTCTGCCTGGGCACCAGAAGAAACAAAGTGCCCTATGGGGCTGCCCAGAAACCCTGAATGAGGATCTACTGCACGGCCCTCAACCGCCCCACAATTTCCTAGGCTTCCCTGTGCACTAGTGCTCTGTGTGACACAGCCTGAGCCCAGACTTCCCGTCAGACATCCAAACAGCTGGCTGCATGTGCAGCAGATCCATCCCACCATGCCCCACTGCCGTCATCTCTTCCCAACATGGGTTTTCAGGCCTCAGTCCCTACAACTAAGTTCAAATTCCTGCATAGGGGTTAACCTGAAGCACAAAACAAAACTCCTACTTCCCCATGGCAAGCAACCTTGCTGTTGGGATGGTGGACAAAGTCAAACCATCAGAGTAGGAAAAACCTGCATGCCCCATGAAGCCACGCCCATGACTTAGGGCCACCTTGGGCACAAACACAAGAGCCAAGAGCCCGCATATCAGGCTTGCCATGCCCCTAGGCCCCAATCCTAACCAAATTTGGTGTTTTCCAGTCGCCCATTCCTGGGGCTGTGTTCCGGAATCCCTCCTTTGGAGGGACCCTTGAGACAGAAAACAGGACTCCTCCCTCCCCACATATTGGCCACAGAAGATTGGGAGCCGAGCCAAATCCGCAGAGGGGGAGAATCGTCCATGGTCCATGACCACCCCTATATTCCTTGGCCATGCCTGACACAAAATCCAGAGACAAAAGCCTGAGCCACCACCTCACACTCGCCCTTATTTCATATGCTGAGGAGCTCCCCTCATGCTCTGTACATCAGGCCTGCCATACCCTCATTCCGAAACCTAAGCCGAGTTTGTGTTTCTAGAATTCTGTCCCCACAGCCCTGGCCCACACACCCTCCAGCCTGGGGCCTCTGGACTGGGCACAGGACTGTGCCTGCCCTCTCCATGAAAACTGGGCATCCCATTGGCCACAAACCTACAGATTCAGAGAAACCTACAGGGCCCCTAACTCAATCCCAGTTGCCTAGTCCACCCTGGACATAAAGGCATTTCTGACACAACCTGAGCAACTACCTCCACTCAGACATTCGGACAGATGTCCCCAGAGACAGAAGATTGAACCAGACAGGCCCCTAGTCCCTAATATGAAACCTAGCATAGGTTTCCAGGCAACTATCCTCAGTGGCCTGGTCTCGAAAACCAGCATATGGGGGTTTCCTGAGGCACCAAACAGAACACCTCTCGGCTCCACATGGGAACTTTGCTATTCAGAGCTGCGTAAAACCCTCAAGATAGGAGAATCCTGCAGAGCCCCTGAGCCACCATCACATTCCAGGGTCTCCTTGGACACAAACCCACCTTATGACCCATTAGCATGAGAGTACCTTTCAACTCAGTGCCTTGGGTATCTCGACCCAGGGCCAGCAGATCAAATCTGCCTTGTCCCTAGGAGTCAGTGGGAATGCGAGGTGGGGTTTCCAGGCATCCATCCTTAGATCCGTACTCTCCAATGTTTCTGTATAGGGCCTTCTTGAGCCATCCATCCTTGAGATATCCAGCAATACTCTCTTGTCCCACAGAAGTACCTTGCAGTTTGGGGCATCTCACAACCCCCAGATTGGGAAGAACTCCATGGCCTCATGAGCCCACCCCCTTAGTGAAGGGGCCATCAGGGACACAAAATCCAGCCTGAGCCAACGTCTGTTACTCGCCCTTAATACAGATGCAGGAGATCACAATTCAATCTCTGCTGAGTGGTGCTGCCATGCCCTCGGCCTGAAACCTAACTGTAGCTTGATTTTTCAAACTTCCGGCCTCACAATCCTGGCCCAAAAGCCTCCATATTGGGAATTCTAGAGCCACAATGCAGCACTCTGACTGCCCACCAGAAGAAAAAAGTGCCCTATGGGGCTGCCCATAAACCCCAAATGAGGATCAACCTTCAGGGCCCTCGACCGCACCCCAATTTCCAAGGCCACCTTCTGCACTAATGCTTTGTCTCACACATCCTGAGACCAGAACTCCCGTCAGACACACAGATAGCTGGCCGCATATGGAGCACATCGGACCGCCATGGCCCCAGGCGGTCTTCTCTTCCCAACCTGGATTTCCAGGCATCGGAACCATGACCTTATCTCAAATCCCTGAAGATGGGGGAACCTGATGCACAAAATAGAACTCCTCCTTCTCCATGGCAAGAAGCCTTGCTGTTGGGATGCTGATGGGTGTCAAAGTCAAAGGCTCAGAGTAGGAGAAACCTGAATGGCCCATGATTCCATGCCCATGCTTGAGGGCCACCTTGGGCACAAACATGCATTGGGACCATCAGCGTGAGCCCCGTTTTCAAAGAAGTCCTCTCAGTGGCTGGAAGAAAGGCCCGCATATTGGGCTTGCCATGCCCCTAGGCTCCAATCCTAATCAAAGTTCTGGTTTTCCAGTCGCCCATACCCAGGGATCTTCTCTGGAATCCCTCTTTTGGAGGGACACGTGAGACAGAAAAAAGGACTCCTCCCTTCCCACAGAATGACCCCATACTCTTGGGAGCCAGGCCAAATCCTCAGAAAGGGAGAATCGTCCGTGGCCCATGAGGCCACCCATACATTCAACGGCCATCCTTGACACAAAATCCAGAGATAAAAGCCTGAGCTACCGTCTCACATGAGCCCTAATTTCATATCTCTAGGAGAACCTCTTTCGGTCTGTATATCTGTCTACCACACCCTCGGCCCCAAACCTAAGGCAAGTTTGTGTCAACTCAGCCCCCTTGGTACTTTGTCCCAGAGCCACCAGATCGAACCTGCCCTGTTCCTCGGCTGCAATGATAACCTGATGTGGGCTTTCCGGCATCCATCTGTAGAGCTCTGTTACCCAGTATTTCCCTAAGGGTTAACATGGAGCCATCAAACAGGACTCCCCCTGTCCTGCACATGGAAACCTTGCTGTTTTGAGCAGCTCACAAGCCTCAGCGTGGGAAAATCTCTATGGCCTACTAACGCCGACCTCCATGAGCCTCGCATCAGAGACAAATCTCCAGCGTGAGCGGACGTCTGACACTCGCCCTTCCTCAGGTGCCAGAGATCTCGAATCAGCCTCTGCACATTGGAACTGCCATGCCCTCGGCCCTGAACCTAACCCTAGCTTGTGTTTTCAGACATCTGTCCTCACACCCCTGGCCTGCAAGCCTTCCAGATTGGGAATTCTGGAGCCACAAGGCAGCATTCTCATTGCTCACCAGAGAGAAGTGCCCTATGGGTTTGCCCAGAAACCCCACATGAAGATCAACCTGCATTGCCCGCAAGGGGACCCCGAGATCCTAGGCCCCCGTAACGCTAATGCTTGGCCTGACACAATCTGAGCCTCAACCTCCTGTAAGCCGTTGAGATAGCTGGCCACATTACCAGCAGAAGGGATCTGACATGCCCCATGGCCGTCTTCTCCAGCCAACGTGGGTTTTCAGGCCTCTGAACCTAGACATTATCTCAAATCCCTGAATATGGGGAAACCTGGTGCACAAATCAGAACTCCTCCTTCCCCATGGCAAGAAACCATGCTGTTGGAATGGTGTCAAAACTTAACAATAGGAGAAACCCGCATGGCCCATGAGGCAACGCCCATGCTTGAGGGCCTCCTTGGGCACTAACATACGTTGAGACCCTCAGAATGACCCCCGTTTTCAAATAAAGTCTCTAAGTGGCTGCATCAAGACCCTGCATATCAGAATTTCCATGCCCCTAGGCCCCAATTCAAGCCAAAAGTCAGGTTTTCCAGTAGCCCATATCCAGGGCTCTGCTCTGGAATCCCTCTTTTGGAGGGATACCTGAGACAGAAGCAGGACTCCTCCCTTCCCAAAGAATGTCCCTAAACTCTTGGGAGCTGGGCCAAATCCCCAGAGAGGGAGAACGTCTATGGTCCATGAGGCCACCCCTATATTCCATGGCCATCCTTGACACAAAAATCTAGAGACAAAAGCCTGAGTTACCACCTCACACTCGCCCTTATTTCATATCCTGAGGAGCTCCCCTCACGGTCTGTAGATCAGGCCTGCCATACCCTCGGCCCAAAACCTAAGCTGAGTTTGTGTTTCCAGATTTCTGTCCCCAAAGCCCTGGCCCACACACCCTCCAGGCTGGGGCATCTGGAGCCACAAACAGGATTGTAACTGCCCTCTCGAAGGAAACTCTGCCCATCCTATTGGCCACAAAAGTACAGATTCAGAGAAACCTACAAAGACACCAAGGCCATCCCAATTGCATAGTTCACCCTAGACAAAAAGGCATTTCTGACACAACTTGAGCAACTACCTCCACTCATACACGCAGACAGAAGTCCCCAGAGAAAGAAGATTGAACCAGACATGCCCCTAGGCCCTAATCTGAACCCTAGTTTAGGTTTGCAGGCATCTATCCCCAGAGGCCTACTTTCGAATACCAGCAAATGAGGATTACTGAGACACAAAACATAATACCTCTTGTCTCCATATGGGAACCTTGCTAATGGGAGCTGTGTAAAACCCTCTACGTAGGACAATCCTACATGGGCCCCTGAGCCACCACCACCTTCTAGGGTCTCCATGGACACCAACTTGCATTATTACCCATAAGCATGAGAGTCCATTTCAACTCAGCTCCCTAGGTAGCTAGCCCCAGAGCCAGCAGATCGAATCTGCCTTTTCCCTAGGAGCCAGTGGGAATGCAAGGTGGTGTTTCCAGGCATCCGTCCTTTGAGCCATTCTCTCCAATCTTTCTGTATGGGGCAGCCTTGAGCCATCCAAAAGAACCCGCCTGTCCCGGAGAAGGAACCCTTGCTGTTTGGAGTAGCTCACAACCCCCAGAGTGGGAAATCCTCCATGAAGTCATGAGGCTACCCTTCCATTCAGGGGCCATCATGGTCTCAAACTCCAGCCTGAGCCAACCTCTGATACTCACCGTTACTTCAGATGCTGGAGATCACAATTCAGCCTCTGCAGAGTGGGCTTGCCCTGCCTTCCACAGGAAATCTAAGCCTAGCTTGTGTTTTCAGACTTCAGCCCTCACTGTCCTGGCCCTGAAGCCCTTCACATTGGGAATTCTGGAGTCCCAACACAGCACTCTGCCTTGTGCAACTGCAGAAAAAAGTGCCCCATGGGACTGTCTAGAAACCCCAGAAGCGGATAAACCTTCACAGCCCATGACCACTCCCCAATTTCCTAGACAGCCATGTGCACTAATGCTCTGTTTGAATCAGCCTGAGCCCAGAAATCTCGTCACAAACCCAGATAGCTGGCTGCATATGCAGCAGATCGGACCTGCTATGGACCTCTGCCATCATCTCTTCCCACCCTGGGTTTTCATGCATCTGTCCCAAGAAATTCTCTCAAAGCACTGTATATGGGGGAACCTGATGTACAGAACATAAGTCCTCCTTCCCCATGGCAAGAAAACTTGCTGTTGGGATGGGGGTCAAAGACAAACCCTCAGAGTAGGAGAAACCTGCATGGCCCATGAAGCCACGTCCATGCTTGAAGGCCGCCTTGGGCACAAACACGCATTGTGACCCCCAGCTTGAGCCCCGTTTTCAAATGAGACCTCTCGGTAGATGGACCAAGAGCCCACATATCAGGCTTGCAATACCTCTAGTACCCAATACAAACCAAAGTTGGGATATTCCGGTCGTCCTTCCTGGGTATCTGCTCTGGAATCCCTCTTTTGGAGGGAGCCATGAGACAGACAACAGGACTCCTGCCTTCCCACACAATGACACAAAACGATTGGGAGCCGGGCCAAATCCCCAGAAAGGGAGACTCATCCATGGCCCATGAGGCCACTTCAACATTCCTCGGCCATCCTTTACACAAAATCCAGAGACAAAAGCCTGAGCTACCACCTCACACTCGCCCTTATTTCATATCCCGAGGAGCTCCCCTCACGGTCTGTGGATCAGGCCTGCCATAACTTCAGTCCGAATCCTAACCCGAGTTTTTTTTTTTTTTTTTCAGATTTCAGTCCCCACAGCCCTGGCCCACACACCCACCAGGCTGTGGCCTATGGAGCCACACTGCAGGACTCTGCCTGCCCTCTCCAAGGAAACTGTGCCCATTCCATTGGCCACAACCTTACATATTAGGAGAAACCTACAAGGCCCTTGAGACCATCCTAATTGCATAGTCCACCCTGGACCATAAGGCATTTCTCACACAACTGGAGAAACTACCTTCACTCGTACATGCAGACAGGTGTCCCCAGAGACAGAAGATTGAACCGGACATGCTCCTAGGCCCTAAAATAAACCCTCTCTGAGGTTTGCTGACATCTCTCCCCAGAGGCCTGCTGTCGAATACCAACATATGGGGCTTACTGAGACAGAAAACAGAACACAGAACACCTATCATCTCCACATGGGAACCTTGCTATTGGGAGCTGTGTAAAATCCTCCAGGTAAGAGAATCCTACATGGGCCCCTGAGCCACCACCACACTCCAGGGTCTCCATGGACACCAACCCGCATTATGACACATCAGCATGAAAGTCCATTCAACTCATCTCCCTAGGTAGCTAGCCCCAGAACCAGCAGATCAAATCTGCCTTGTCCCTAGGATCCAGTGGGAATGCAAAGTGGAGTTTCAAGGCATCCATCCTTAGAGCCATACTCTCAAATCTTTCTGTATGGGGCAGCCTTGAGCCATCCAACAGGACTCGCCTCTCCCGCAGAAGGAAACCTTGCTGTTTGGAGCAGCTCACAACCCCCAGAGTGGGAAAACCTCCATGGACTCATGAGGCCACCCTTCCATTCGGGAGTCAACATGGTCGCCAACTCCAGCCTCAGGAAACATCTGATACTCGCCCTTATTTCTGATGCTGGAGATCTCAATTCTGCCTCTGCAGAGTGGGCCTGCTGGGCCCTCGGCCCAAAACCTAACCCTAGCTTGTGTTTTCAGAATTCCGTCCTCACACTCCTGGCTCAGAAGCCCTTAACATCGGCGAATCTGGAGCCACAACGCGGCACTCTACCTGTGCACCAGAAGAAACAAGTGCCCTATGGGGCTGCCCAGAAACCCCAAATTAGGATCAACCTTCATGGCCCTCAACTGCACCCAATTTCCTAGGCCCCCATGTGCACTAATTGTGTTTTCACAATTATGTCCCAGAGGCCTCCTCGGCAAACCTCCAACCTGGGCCTCCAGAGCCACACCACAGGACTGTACGTCCCGCGTGAAGGAAAAAATGGTGCCCTTTGCACTTTCCAAAACCTCCAGATTAGAATAAACCTGCAAGGACCCCGAAGCCACCCCAGTTTCGTTGATCTCTCAGGAATAAAATGCTATGTCTGACACACCCTGATCACCTACAACCAGTCACACTCACAGATAGGTGGCCCAAGTGACATGAGATTAATCCTGACATGTCCCTAGGCCCTTATCTGAGCCCTAGCTTAGGTTTTCTGTCATCTATCCCAAGAGACCTGGTCTCAAATACCAACATATGGGGAGTCCCTGAGGCACACAATAGAATACCTCCTGACCCCAGAAGGGTACTTTGCCATTTGAAGCTGTGTAAAACTCTCAGCATAAGAGAATCCTGCATTGCCCCTGAGCCCCAGCACATTGCAAGGTCTCCCTGGACATAAACCAGCATTGTGACCCATGAGCATGAGACTCTATTTCAACCTAGCCCCTCGGGTATATCGCCCCAGAGCCAGCAGATCGAACCTACCTTGTCGCTAGGAGCCAATGGGAATGCGAGGTGGGGTGTCCAGGCATTCATCCTTAGAACCCTCTCTCAAGTCTTTCCATATGGGTCATCCTGGAGCCGTCCAACAGGACTCGACTGTCCCACAGAAGGAAAACCTTCCAGTTTGGATCAGCTCACAACCCCCAGCGTGGGAAACCTCCAAGGCCAGGCCCACTCTTGAGGGCTGCCTTAGGCAGAAATATGCGTTGTAACCACTGTCCTCAGCTTTTTTTTTTTTTTTTTAAATGAGGCCCTTCAGTAGCAGGACCAAGAGCCGACATATCGGGCTTGCCATGCCCCTAGGCCCAAATCCTAACCCAAGGTGGATTATGCAGGCATCTGTACCCAGAGCCCTGCTCTGGGATCCCTGTTTCTGGGGAACACCCGAGTGAGAAAACAGAACTCCTTCCTTCCCCCAGAGTGACACCAAACTATTGGGAGCTGGGAAAATTCCCCATAGAGGGAGAATCTTCCAAGGCCCCATGAAGCCACCCCTAAATTCCGCAGCTATCCTAGACACAAAATCGAGAGACAAAGGCCTCAACTACCGCCTCACACTCGCCCTAATTTCAGATCCCGAGGAGCTTCCTCTGGGTCCGCAGATGGGGCTTGCCATAATATCTGCCCTAATCCTAACCCTCGTCAGTGTTTTTAGACTTCTGTCTCCAGAGTCCTGCTCCACAAACCCTCCAACCTGGGTATTCCATAGATACACCACAGGACTGTGCCTGCCCTCCTGAAGGAAGCTGTGCCCCTTAGAGCTTCAGGAAACGTCAAGAATAGGACAAAGCTGCAAGGCCCCTGAGACTATCCCAGTATCATAGGTCGCACAGGATAAAATGCACAGTCTGACACACCCTCAGCAACTACCTCCCATCAGACACCCAGGTCAATGGCCCCAGAGACAGAAGATTGAGACTGACATGTCACTAGGCTCTAATCTGTACCCTAGCTTAGGTTGCAGGGCATCTGTCCACAGAGGCCTGGTCTCAAATACCAACATTTGGGGGATACCTGAATCAAAGAAACAAAAATTCCTTTCCCCAAAAGGAAACCTTGCTATTTTGAGTGGTGTCAAACCCTCAGGGTAGAAGAATCCTGCATGGCCCCTGAGGCCACCACTACATTAGAAAGTAGTTCTGGACACAAACCCGCATTATGACCCTCAGCATGAGACTCCTTTTCAACTCAGCCCCCTGGGTAGCTCACCCCAGAGCCAGAAGATAGAACCAGCCATGTCCCTCAACTCTGATATGTACACTAGGTTCTCTGTTCAGGCATCCATATGTAGAGCCTGCTCTCAAATCGGTCCATATGGGGGACACTTGAGCCATCAATCAGCACTCCCTCTGTCCCAAAGAAGAAAATCTTGCTGTTTGGAGCCATGCCTAACCCCCAGACTGGGAAAACCACGATGGCCTCATGAGGCCACCCCTCCATTAGGCGGCCCTCATGGACACAAACTCCAGCCTGAGTGGACATCAGACACTAGCCCTTATTTCTGATGCCAGTGATCTGGTCTCAAGCTCTAGAGATCAGGGCTGCCATGCCCTAGGCCCTAACACTAAGCCTAGCTTGTGGTTTCATTTTTTCCATCCCCAGAGCTCTGGTGAACAAGCCCTCCAGTTTGGGAATTCTGGAGCCCCAACGCAGCACTCTGCCTGCCTTTCAGAAAGCATAAGTGGCCATTGGGACTGCACGAAAACCCCAACGGATGATCATCCTGCATGGCCCTCAAAGGCAACCCAATTTCATAAACCACAATGAGCACTAATATTCTGTTTTCCAAAGCCTGGGCCCTGACTCTTTTCAGCCACCCAGGCAGATATCACCCTATCGAGCAGAACAGACCTGCCATGCACCTAGGCGATCATCTCTACCTAACCTGGCTTTATAGACAACTGTCTCAAGAGGCCTGGTCTCAAATGCCTGCATATGTGGGAACATGATCCACAAAATGGAAGTCCTGACCCGCAGCAGGAAACTTTGCTATTGGGATATGTGTAAAACCCTCAGAGTAGGAGAAACCTGCATGGCCCATGAGGCCCATCCCACTGTTGAAGGCCACACTGTGCACAATCCTGCATTGTGACCCTCAGCCTGAGCCACGTTTTCAACTAAGCCTCATCAGTATCACGACCTTGAGGCAGCATATGAGGCTTGTGGTGACCCTAGGCCCAAATCCTAACCCAAGGTGGGGTTTCTAGGCATGCATACACAGAGCCTTGCTCTCGAATCCCTCCTCATGGGGACCCCTGAATCAGAAAACAGGATTCCTACTTTCCCCCACAATGACAGCATACTATTTGGAGCTTTGAAAAACCCTCAACGAGGGAGAATCTTCCATGGCCCCATGAGGTTCCCTCTACATTCTGTGCCCTTTCCAGACACACAAAACAGAGGCAAAGCCTGAGTTTCTGCATCATGCTCGCCTGATTTTCAGATCCTGAGGAGCTCAACTCAGGGTCTGCAGGTCGGGCCTGCCATACCCTCAGTGATTATCCTAACCCTAGCTGGTGTTTTCAGATTTCTGTCCCCAGCATCCTACACCACAAACCCTCCATCCTGGGTATTCTATAGCCACACTACAGGACTGTGCCTGCCCTCCAGAAGGAATTTGGGCCCTTTAGAGCTTCAAGACACCTCAGGTGAGGAGAAACCTAGAAGGCCTCTGAGGCCACCCCAATTTCATAGGATGCTCTGGGAAAAAAATGTGCAGTTTGACACAATCTGAGCAACTACCTCCCATCAGACACCCAGGTAGATGGCCCCAGAGACAGAAGATTGAACCTGACATGCTCCTAAGCCTGAATCTGTACCCTAGCTTAGCTTTTCAGACATCTGTCCCCAGAGGACTTGTCTCGAATTCAAGCATTTGGGGGATCCATGAGCCACAGAACACAACACCTCCCATCCCCAGAAGGAAACTTTGCTGTTTGGAGCTGCGTCTAAACCCCAGATAGGGAAATTCCATGGAAGGAGGCCATAGAAGATTCTCCCCTTTGGAGGTTTTGCACAGCTCCAAATAGCATGCTGTCATTGTGGGAGGAAAGGGGAATCTTGTTTTCAAATTCTGGGATCCCCATAAAGAGGGATTCGAGAGGGGCACCTGAGAGGCTCAGATGGTTAAATCTCTGCCTTCAGCTCAGGTCAAGATCTCAGGGTCCTGGGATCGAGCCCTGCATTGGGCTCTCTGCTCAACATGGAGCCTACTTCCCCCTCTCTCTCTGCCTGCATCTCTGCCTAGTTTTGATTTCTCAATCAAATAAATAAATGCAATTTTAAAAAGAGGGATTCGAGAGCAGGGCTCTGTGTATGAGTGCCTAGAAACCCAACCTTGGGTTAGGATTTGGGCCTAGGGTCGTGGCAGGCCTCATATACTGGCTCTAGGTCAAGATACTGAGGCAGCTTAATTGAAAACGTGGCTCAGGCTGAGTGAGGGTCACAATGCGAGTTTTTGCTCAGGGCAGCCTTTAACAGTGGGCAGGGCCTGATGGGCCATGCAGGTCTCTCTTACTCTGAGAGTTTTACACACATCCCGAGTGCAAGGTTTCCTGCTGGAGGGCAGGGGGACTTCTAATTTGTGGATCATGTTCCCCAATATGCAGGGATTTGAGCCCAGGCCTCTGGGGACAGAGGCCTATAAACCCAGATTGGGTAAACATGATGACCTAGGGGCATGGCAGGTATGATCGGTTGGATAGGCGGCCAGCTACATGGGTCAGGGCTTAGCTGTGACAGACAAATCTTTAGTGCACCAGTGGCCTATGAAATTTCTTTGTTCTTATGGGCCATGCAGGTTGATCCTCTTTTGGGGCTTTTGTGCAGTCCCAGAGGCCACGTTTTCCTTCTGGAAAGCAGGCAGTTTGCTGCGTTGTGACTCCAGAATTTCCAATCTGGAGGGCTTGTGGGCCAGGACTCTCGAGACATAATACTGAAAGCAAGCTAGTGTTAGGGTTAGGGCCTGGGTTATGGGAGACCCAATTTGCAGAGGCTGAATCTGAGGTAAGGGCTAGTGTCAGATGTTCACTCAGGCTGGAGTTTGTGTCCATGGTAGCATCATAAGGGAGGGGTGGCCTCATGATCCCATGGAGGTATTCCCTCTTTGGGTGTTGTGAGCTGCTCCAAACAGCAAGGTTATCTTCTGTGAGACAGGGGGAGTCCTGTTTGATGGCTCCAGTGTCCCCCATATGGAATTATTTGATAGCATAGCTCTATGCATGGATGCCTGGAAATCCCACCCCATGTTACTATTGCAACCTAGGGATATGGCAGGCTCGATCTGCTGGCTCTGGGGTGAACTACCCAGGGGGCTGAGTTGAAATATACTCTCACGCTGATGGGTCACAATACAGGTTTGTGTCCAGGAAGACCTTGGATTTTGGCCGTGGCTCATGGGCCATGCAGGTTTCTCTTCCCCTGAGTCTTTGACACAGCTCCATATAGCAAGCTTCCCTTCTGGGACAGGAGGTTTTCTGTATTGTGTCTCAGGGTACCCATTGTGTTGGTATTCAGACCAGGTCTCTGGGGACAGATGCATGAAGACCAATGCTAGGGTTCAGATTAGGTACTAGGGGCATGTTAGTTTCAATCTCCTGTCTTTAGGCCATCTACCTGGGTGTCTGACTGGATGTAGGTGCTTAAGGTGTGTCAGAGTGTCCCTTTTTTCCAGGTCGCCCTTCGAAATCGGGGTGGCCTCAAGGGCCTTGCAGGTTTCTCCTAATCTGTAGGGTTTTGGCAACTGTAAAGGGCATAGTTTCCTTCAGGAGGGCAGGCTCAGTCCTTCGGTGTGGCTCCAGAGGCACCAGTCTGGAGGGTTTGTGGGCCAGGGCTCTGGGGACAGAAGTCGGAAAACACAAACTCAGTTTAGGAATAGGGCCGAGGGTATGGCATGCCCGATATGCAGACCCTGAGGGGAGCTCCTCAGAATCTGAAATTAGGGCGAGTGTGAGGCAGTAGCTCCAGCTTTTGTGTCTAGGGTGGCCGCAGAATGTAGGTGTGACCTCACGGGGCCATGGAAGATTCTCCTTCCATGTTCTCCTTCCACGTTCACTCAGGCTGGAGTTTGTGTCCATGGTAGCATCATAAGGGAGGGGTGGCCTCATGATCCCATGGAGGTATTCCTTCCCTGGGTGTTGTGAGCTGCTCCAAACAGCAAGGTTATCTTCTGTGAGACAGGGGGAGTCCTGTTTGATGGCTCCAGTGTCCCCCATTTTATTCCTTTTAAAATATATTTCATATTGGTGCTGTAAAAACATTACATTTCACACTTAAAAAAAATTTAACAGTAAAAATAATACTTGGAAGACAGCTGGGGGAAAAGACACCTGGCTCCCAATAGTTTGGTATCATGCTTCAGGAAAGGAGGAGTCCTGTTTTTTGTCTTAGGAGTTCCCCAAAAAGAGAGATTCCAGAAAGGGGTCTGGGTATGTGCTTCTGGAAAACACCCCCTTTGGTTAGGATTTGGCCATAGGGGAATGGCAAGCCTGAATTGCGGATTCCTAGTCCAGCTACTGTTGGGTCTTATATGAAAACATGGCTCAGCCTGAGGATCTCAATGCATGTTTGTGCCCAGGGCCACCCTCAAGAATGGGCGTAGTGGGACACCTGGGTGGCTCAGTTGGTTAAGCAGCTGCCTTCGCCTCAGTTCATGATCCCAGCATCCTGGGATCTAGCCCCACATTGGGCTCCTTGCTCGGCAGGGAGCCTGCTTCTCCCTCTACCTCTGCCTGCCACTCTGTCTGCCTTTGCTTGCTCACTCTCTCTTCCTCTCTCTCTGAAAAATAAATAAATAAAAAGTCTTAAAAAAAAGAATGGGCGTGGCCTCATGGGCCACGCAGTTTCCTCCTATTCTGAGAGTTTTACCCCCACCCCAAAGGCAAGGTTCCCTCTCATGGGAAAGGAGGAGTACTGTTTTGTACATCAGGTTCCCCCACATTCAGGGATTTGAGATAAGGTCTGGGGACAGATGCCTGCAAACCCAGTTTGGGTAGAGATGATGGCCTAGGACAATGGCATGTCCTATCTGCTGGATATTTTTCTAGCTATCTGAGAGGCTGACAGTAGGTCTGGGCCATGGCCCTAGAAAATGCCATGGCCCCATGAGACCACCCACACATTTGGCAGATGAGATGGACACAAACTCCAGCCTGAGCAACCTCCTGACTCTTACCTTGACCTAAGATCCCCGGGATTTTGCCTCAGCATCTGTAGATTGGGCCTGCCATGACCTAGGCCCTAACTCTAACCTTGGCATAGGTTTTCAGTCTTCTGTCCCAAAGGTCCTGGCCCACAAGCTCTCCAGAGAGTAAACTGAGGAACCACACCATGGGACTCTAACTAACTACGGAAGGAAATCATTCGCAATGGAGCCTCACAAAACCCCAAGATTAGGAGAAACATTCACAGACAACGAGGCCACACCCATTGATGGAACCCAACCCTGGACACTAATGCACATTCTGTCTCTCAGCCTGAGCAGGGACCTCCAGTCAGCCACCCACTTAGCTCGCCCCAGAGTCTGCAGATTGGACATGCCATGCCCCTATTCCCTAATTTTAACCCTAGGTTGGGTTTTTCGGCATCCATACACAGAGTCCCGTTCTCGAATCCCTCCATATGGGGACATATGTGCCATACAACAGGACTCCACATCTCCCCCAGAATGAAATCATACAATCTGGAGCTCTGCAAATCTCCCAGAGCAGGAGAAACCTCCATGTCCCTGCAGGCCACACACACATTTGGAAGCCCTAGTGGACACAAATTCTACTCTGGTCTGAGCGAATGCCTGACACTTGCCCTAATTTCATATTCTGGGGAGCTCGCCTCAGAATCTGCAGATTGGGGATCCATGCCCTACATCCTAACAGTATACTGAATTAGGTTTTCAGATTCCATCCCTTGAGTACTGGAATGAAATCCCTCTAGATTGGGGACTTTGAAGCCACCCCACAGGACTCTCCCTTCCCTGCAACAGAAAACTGTGCCCTATGGAGCCCAACAATACCCATAGATCAGGGAAAACGTGAACGGCCCACGATGCCACCCACTTTTGTTCTCCACCCTGGGCACTAATACACAGTCTGACAAAACCTGAATCCTGTCCTCCAACCAGCCACTGGGATAGCTGGCCCCAGATCTAGCAGTTCGGACCTGCCAAGTCCCTAGGCCCTAATCCTAGCCCTAGGTTGGGGTTTCAGGCATCCATACCCAGAGTCCCCCTCTCGAATCTCAAAACATGGGGGAACCCTGAGAAACAGAACTTCTCCTGCCCATAAGAAGGAATCCTTGCTTTGTGCAGCTATTTATAACCCTCAGAGGTGGATGAAAGCTGCATTGCCACTGAGGCCACACCCAATTTTACATCCGGCCAGGACACAAAAACCCTTTGTGACCATTAGCCTGAGCCCCATTTTCAACGCAGCCCCATGGGTAGCTCTCTCAGAGCCAGGATATAAGTCCTGCCATACCAATAGGATCTAACCCTAAACATAGGTTGGCTCTTCAGGCATCCATACCTGGAAACTTCTCTCAAATCACTCCATATGGGGGACCCATGAGGCATAAAACAGGAGCCATCTTTCCTCCAGAATAGACCAAACTATTTGGAACTGCACAAAAACCCCAGAGCAGGAGCAAACTCCATGGCCCCCTGAGGCCACCCCACATTTGGCAGATGGTCTGGACACAAAATCCAGCCTGAGCGACCTCCTGACACTTGCCTTAACCTGAGATCCCCAGGAGCTCGCCCAGCATCTGAAGATTAGGCCTTCCATGTCCTAAGCCCTAACCCTAACCCTTGCTTCGGTTTTAAGAATTCTGTTCCAAGAGCCCTGGCCCACAAGCATTACACAGAGAGAAATCCAGAACCACGCCATGGGACTCTGCCTACCCTCCAGAAGGAAACCAGGCTCATTGGAACTGCACAAAACCCCCAGTTTTGTAGAAACAGGCACGACTAATGAGGCCATACCCATTTACGAACAAGACACTGGACCCTAATGCACATTCTTTCCCACAGCGTGAGCCCTGTCCTCCAATCAGCCACCTACGTAGCTTTCCCCAGAGTCAGCAGTTCATTCTGCCATGCCCCTTGTCCCTAATGCTAACGCGAGGTTGGGTTTTTAGGCATCCATACCCAGAGCCCTGCTCTCGATCCCTCCATATGGGGGCCCCTGAGTCATACAATAGGACTCCACCTCTGACCGAGAATGAAATCATACTATCCGGAGTTGTGCAAAACCCACAGCAAGAGATACCTCCGTGGCACCAGGAGGACACCCACACATTCTGCAGCCCTAGTGGACACAAATTCTAGTGTGGTCTGAGTGAATTCCTGACACTCACCTTACCTTAGAATCTGGAGAGGTCATGTCAGCATCTGCAGATCGGGAATCCATGCCATATACCCTAAACATAAACTGAGTTTGGGGTTTCAGAATGCCATCCACTGATCCTGGAATGCAAGCACTCTAGGCTGGAGACTCTGGAGCCAGCCCACAGGACTCCCCCCCATCCAGAGGGAAACCTTTCCCTATGGAGCTGCACAAAACCCCTTGATTAGGGCAAACTTGCACGGCCCTTGATACCACCCTACTTTGGTTCTCTACTCTGGACACTAATATGCAGTCTGCCGCAATCTGAGTCCTGTCCTCCAATCAGTCACAGAGTTATCTGGCCCCAGAGCCAACAGATGGGACCCGCCATGCCCTATGGCCTAATCCTAGCCCTAGGTTGGGGTTTCAGGCATCCATACCCAGAGATCTCTTCTCGAATCCCACCACACGGGGGACTCCTGAGAAACAGAAGAGAACTTCTCCTGACCCCCCAGAAGGAATCCTTGGTTTTTGCAGCTATGTATAACCCTCAGTGGTGGAAGAAAGTTGTGTTGCCCCAGAGGCCACATGCAAAATTACAGGCAGCCCAGGACACAAACACCCATTGTGACCCTTAGCCTGAGCCCCATTTTCAACAAAGCCCCAAGGGTATCTCTTCTCAGAGCCAGGATATAAGGTCTGCCATGCCACTAGCATCAAACCATAAACATAGGTTGATACTTCAGGCATCCAAACCTGGAAACCTGCTCTCAAATCCCTCCGTATGGAGGACCCATGAGCCATAAGATAGGACACCACCTATACCCAAGAATAGGCCAAACTATTTGGAACTGTGCAAAAACCCCAGAGGGGGAACAAACTCCATGGCCACTTGAGACCCACCCCACATTGGGCAGATTGCATGGACACAAACTCCAGCCTGAGTGACCTCCTGAAAATCGCCTAAATTTCAGATCCCCAGGAGCTCACCCAGCACCTGTAGATTGGGCCTGCCATGTCCTAGGCCCTAAACCTAACCCTAGCTTCGGTTTTCAGTCTTCCGTCCTTAGAGCCCTGGCCTACAAGCATTCCAGATAGAGAACTCTAAATCACACCATCGACTCTGCATAAACTACAGAAGAAAACTGTGCTCATTGGAGCTGCACAAATCCCACAGATTTGGAGAAACTGGCACGACTAATGAGGGCACCCCCATTTATGGAACACAAACCTGGATCCTAATACACATTCTGTCCTCAGTCTGAGGCCCAACCCCCAGTCAGCCACCCATGTAGCTGGCCCCAGAGTCTGCAGATTGAACCTGCCATGTCCCTAGTTCCTAATGCTAACCCGAGGTTGGGTTTTCAGACATCCATACCCAGACTCCTGCTCTTTAATCCCTCCATATTGGGACATTTGTGCCATATAACAGGACTCCATATCTCCCCCAGAATGAAGTCATACTTTCGGGGGCTGCACAAATCCCCCAGAGCAGGAGAAAACTCCATGGCCCCAGGAGGCCACAGACTCTTTTGGCAGCCCCAGTGGACACAAATTCTAGTTTGATCTAACCGAATACCTGACACTCACCCTAATATCAGAATCTGGAGAGCTTGCCTCGGCTTCTGCAGATCAGGGATCCATGCCCTACACCCTAACCATAAAGGGAACTTGGGATTTCAGAATTCCATCCCTTGAGACCTGGAATGCAAGCTCTATAGAAGAGGGAATCTGGAGGCACACAGCAGGACTCTCTCTGCATTCCAGAAGGAAACCCTGCCTCTGGAGCTTCACAAAACCCCTAGATCAGGGAAAACTGCACAGCCCCCGAAGCCACCCCACTTTCGTACTCCACCCTGGACCCTAACACGCAGTCTGAAAAAACCTGAGTCCCATCTTCCAATCAGGAACTGGGACAGCTGGCATAGAGCCAGCAGACCGTATCTGCCATGGCCCTAGGCCCTAATCCAAACCCTTGGTTTGGGTTTCAGGCAACCATACCCAGAGCCCTCCACTCGAATCACTCCACATGGGGGACACCTGAGCCACAAAACAGAACTGGTGCTGCCCCCCCAGAAGAAAACCTTGCCTTTTTGAGCTATGTAAACCCCCCAGAGTTGGAAGAAGCCTGAGTAGCCCCTGAGGCCACGCCCACTTTTGCAGGCCGTCCTGGACACAAACACCCATTGTGATCCTTAGCCTGAGCCCCATTTTCAACACAGCACTATGAGTAGCTCACCCCAGAGCCAGGATATAAGGACTGCCATGCCACTAGGACCTAACCCTTATAGTAGTTTGGGTTTTCAAGCATCCATACGTGGAGCCCTGCTCTCAAATTCCTCCATATGGGGGACCCCTGAGCCATAAAACTGGACACCACCTATCCCTCAGAATAGACCAAAGTATTTGGAACTGTGCAAAAAGCCCAGAGTGGGACAAAACTCCATAGCCCCATGAGGCGACCCGCATATTAGGCGGATCTCATGGACACAAACTCCAGCCTGAGCAACCTCCTGGAACTCGCCTCACCTCAGATTCCCAGAAGCTCACATCACTGTCTGCAAATTGGGCCTGCCATGCCCTACGACCCAAGCCTAACCCTAGCTTCAGTAGACAGACTTCTGTCCCAAGAGTCCTGGCCCACAGGCCCTCCAGATAGAGTACTCTGGAGCCAAACCTTGGGTCTCTGCCTACCCTTCAGAAGGAAACCGTGCTCACTGGAGATGCACAACACCCCCAGATTAGGAGAAATCTGCACGGCAAATGAGGCCTCTACGATTTTCAGAATACGACCCAGGACACTAATACACATTCTGTCCCTCAACTTGAGACCGACCTCCAGTCAGCCACGCACATAGCTGGCCGCAGTGTTGGCAGATCAGACCTCCCATGTCCCTAAGCCCTAATACTAAACCTAGGAGAGTTTTCAGGAATCCATTCCCAAAACACTGCTCTCAAGTCCGTCCATATGGGGACCCCCGATTCATACAGCAGGTCTCCCCTCTCCCCCAGAATGAAACCATACTATTTGGAGCTGCACAAAACCCCCAGTTTAGGAGAAACCTGCATGGCCAACAAGGCCTCCCTGATTTACAGAACCCGATCGAGGATACTAATACACATTTTGTTCCTCAGCCCAATGTCCAATCGGCCACCCATGGAGCTGGCCCCAGAGTCAGCAGATCAGAGCTTCCATGCCCCCAGTCCATAATGCTAAGCCTACGCTGGGTTTTCAGGCATCCATACCCAGAGCTCTGCTCTCAAAGACTTCCATATGGGGACTCCTGAGCCATGCAACAGGACTTCACGTGTCCCCCAGAGTGAAACCATACTTTTGGTAGCTGTGCAACAACCCCAGCAGGAGAAACTTCCAAATCCAGGAGGCCACCGACACATTTGGCAGCCCACGTGGACGCAAATTCTTGTAAGGTTTGAGCAAATGCCTGGGACTCATCCTAACTTCCGAATCTGTGGAGCTCGCCTCAGAATCTGCAGATTGGTGATCCATGACATACACCCTAATCATACAGTGAGCTTTGGTTTTCAGAATTCCATTCCATGAGACCTGGAATGCAATACCTCCAGACTGGGGACTCTGGAGCCACCCCACAGGACTCTCCTTGCCCTCCAGAAGGAAAGTGTGTACAGTGGAGCTGTGCAAAACCCCTAGAACAAGGGAAACCTGCGCAGCCCCCGATATCACCCCACTTTTGTACTCCACCCTGGACAATATTATGCAGTTTGACACAACCTGAGTCCATCCTCCAATAAGCCACCAGAGCAGCTGGCCCCAGAGCCAACAGTTCAGACCTGCCATGCCCAAGGCTCTAATCCTAACCTGGGGTTGGCATTTCAGGCATCCATACCCAGAACCCTCCACTCGAATCGTTCCATATGGGGGACCCCTGAGCCACAAAACAGAACTGCTTTTGTGCCCCAAGAGTAAATCTTGCCTTTTTGAGCTATGTAAAACCCTCAGAGTTGGAAGAAAACTGTGTAGGCCCTGAAGCCACGCCCACTTTTGCAGTCTGCCCTGGACCACAAGTACCCATTGTTATCCTTCGACTGAGTCCCATTTTCAACACAGCCCCATGTTTAGCTCACCCCAGAGACAGGATATAAGGACTGCATTGCCATTAGGAACTAACTACCCGCAACCCTGCTCTCAAATCCCTTTGTATGAGGGACCCCTGGGATATAAAAATAAACACCACCCAGCCCCCAGAATATACCAAACTATTTATAACTGTGCAAAAACCCCAGAGCGGGACAAAACTCCATGGCCCCATGAGGCCACACCCACATTGTGCAGATCTCATGGATGCAAACTCCAGCCTGAGCGAACTTCTGACACTTGCCTTAACCTGAAATCCATACGAGCTCATCTCAGCATCTGTAGATTGGGCCTGCCATGCCCTAGGCTCTATCCCTAACCCTAGTATGGCCTTCAGACGTCCATCCCTAGAGTCCTGGCTCACAAGCCCTCCAGTTAGAGAACTCCAGAGCCATACCATGGGATTCTGCCTACCTCCAGAAGGACACTATGCTCAATGGAGCTGCACAAAACCCCCAGACGTGGAGAAACCTCCATGGCCAAAGGGCCACAACCTTTGATGCAACCGACTCTGGATCCTAAAACACATTCTGTCCCTCAGTCTGAGCCCTGACTTCCAGTCAACCACCCACGTAGCTGGCCCTAGCGTCTGCAGATCGGACTGCCATGCCCCTAGAGCCCAATGCTAACCCTAGGTTGGGTTTTCAGGCATCCATTCCCAGAGCCCTGCTCTCAAATCCTTCGATATGGGCATCCCTGAGCCATACAACAAGACTCCTCCTCTCCCCGAGAATGAAACCATGCTCTTTGAAGCTGTGCAAACCCCCCAGAGTAGGAGAAATCTGCATGACCCCAGGAGGTCACCCACACATTTCACAGCCCTAGTGGACCCAAAATCTAGTCTGGTCTGAGCGAATTCCTGAAACTTTCCCTAACTTCAGAGTTTGGGGAGCTTGCCTCAGAATCTGCAGATCATGGATTCATGCCTAGACCCTAACCATACACCGAGCTTGGATTTTTAGAATTTCATTCCTTGATTCCTGGAGTGCAGGGACTACAGACTGGGTACTCCAGGGCCATGCCACAGGGCTCTCCATGCTCTCCAGAAGGAAACCATGCCCTGTGGAGCTGCACAAAACCCCTAGATCGGGGGAAACGTGCACAGCCCACGATGCCACTCCAGTTTTGTACATTACCATGTATGCCAGTATGAAGTCTGACACAATCTGTGTCCTGTACTCTAATCAGCCACCAGGAGAGTTGGCCCCAGAGCCAGCAGATCAGACCTGTCATGCTGCTAGGCCCTATTCCTAACCCTAGGTTAGGTTTTCAGTCATCCACAACCAGCGCCCTCCTCTTGAAGCCCTCCACACGGGAGAACCCTGAGCAAAATAAAGAACTCCTCCTGTCCCCCTGAAGTAAAATGTGTTTTCTGGAGCTATGTAAAACCCTCAGAGTTGCAAGAAACCTGCGTAGGCCCTGAGGCCACGCCCACTTTTGCAAGCTGCCCTGGGACCAAGCACCCATTGTGACCCTTAACCTGAACCCAAAAGCCCAATGGGTAGCTCACCCCAGAGCCAGGATATAAGGACTGACATGCCACTAGGACCTAAGCCTTGTTGTAGCTTGGGTTTTCAGGCATCCATACATGGAACACTGCTCTCAAATCCCTCCATGTGGGGGACCCCTGAGAGATAAAACTGTACAACACCTATCCCCAGAATAGACCAAACTGTTCAGAACTGTGCACAAACCCCAGAGCTGGAGAAACATCCAAGGCCACGTGCGGCCACTCCACATTCGGCGGATGGCATAGACATAAACTCCAGCCTGAGCGACCTCCTGACCCTGGCCTTAACTTTGATTCTCAGGGTGCTTACCTAAGTGTCTGTACATTAGGCCTGCCATATCCTAGGCTGAACCCTAGACGTATCTTGGGTTTTCAGACTTCTGTCCTCAGAGTCCTTTTCCACGAGCCAGAGTTGGCAGATTGGACATGGTATTTCCCTAGGCCCGATCTCTGACCATATATTGTGTTTTAACGAGCATCCCCAGAGCCCTGCTCATGAATCTCTACAAATGGGGTACCCTACAGCCTTACAAGAAGACTCCACCCGTACTCCAAAATTAAACCTTGCTATTTGGCGCTGTGCAAAACCCACAATGTGGGAGAAACCTCCATGTCTTCAGGAGGCAACCTCAACTTCCGGTGGCCCTAGTGGTCACAAATTTTAGTCTGAGCGAATGCCTGACATTTTTCCTAAGCTCAGATCCTGAGGAACTCAACATAGCATCTGCAGATCCGGCTTGCCATGCCCTGGGGCATTTCCCAAACCCTCGCTTGAGTTTTCAGAATTCTTTCCCCAGAGTCCTGGCTCACAAGCCTTCCAGACTAGGGACTCAGGAGCCATACCACAGGACTCTCTCTGCCCTCCAGAAGGAAGTCATGTCCTATGGCGCTGTACAAACCCCCCAAGATTAGGAGAAACATGCATGGCCTCTGAGGCCACCACCATTTAAGAAGACCTCCCTGGACACTAATACACATTCTGTTCACTCATCCTGAGACAGGACCTCCACCCTGCCACCCACATAGCTAGCCCAAGAGCCAGCAGATTCAGACCTACCCTAGTCAGCCCCTAGTCCCCAGTTCTAACCCTAGCTGTGTTTTCACACATCTGTCCCCAGTGGTCTACTTTCAAATCCTTCAGTATGGGAGATCCCTGAACCAGAAAAAAGGAATTCTCCTGCCTTCAGAAGTAATTTCTGTGGTTTGGAGCTGTGGAAAATTCTCAGAGTAAGAGATATCTGCATGGCCTAGGCCACCCCAAATTTTGGAGGACTCACTGGACACAAGCCGATTTGTGCATTTCAGCTGGAGCTGTGTTTACAACTCAGTACCCAAGGTACTCACCCCAGAGACAGCCGATCAGGCATGCCATGCCCCTAGGCCCTAATCCTCACCCTAGATTGGGTTTTCAGGAGTCCATACCCAGATCCTTGCTTCAAATCCCTCCATATTGGTGATACCTGAGCCATAATACAGGACTACTCCTGTCCCACAGAATAAAACCTTGCTAATTGGAGCTGCACAAAATCACCATGACTGTAGTAACCTCCAATGGCACATGAGGCTACCCCATATTTGGCAGAACTTATGGACACAAAGTCCAGGCCACGTGAATACCTGACACTCGCCCTAAATTCACAATCCATGGAGCTTGCCTCAGCATCTGCAGGTTGAGCCAATCATGCTGTAGGCCCTAACCTTAACCCTACCTTGGGTTTTCAGATTTCCGTCCCCAGAATCCTGGACCATAAGTCTTCCAGATAGAGAACTCAAGAACCACACAATATGACTCGCCCTGCCCTCCAGAAGGAAACTGTGCCCTTTGGATTTGCACAAAACCCCAAGATTATGGAAACGTGCACAGCTCCTGATGCCACCCCAGGTTTGCACACCACTGTGGACACTAATTCTCAGTCTGACACAACCTGAGAGCAGTTCTCCAATCAGCCACTAGAAGAGCTGGCCCCAGAGACAGCAGATCAGACCGGCCATGCCCCTTGGCCCTAAACCTAACCGTAGGTTGGGCTGTCAGGCATCCATACCCAGAACCCTGCTTGTTATTCCCTCCTTAGGGTGGACACCTGAGCCATAAAACCGGACTCCTCCTGTCCTGTAAAATAAATCTTGCTAATTGGAGCTGCACAAAACCAGCAGGGCTGTAGTAACCTTGATGGTCACCTGAAGCTAGCCCCATATTTGGCAGAACACATGCCCACAAACTTCAGCCGAGGGAACTCCTGACACGCGACCTAAATTTATATGCCAGGGAGCTTACCTCAGCGTCTGCAGATTGGGCTTGCCATGCCCTAGGCTCTAACCCTAGCCTTAGCTTGGGATTTCATAATTCTGTCCTCAGAGTACTGGTCCACAAGCCCTCCAGATAGGGAACACTGGAGTCACAACACAGGACTCTGCCTGCCCTGCAGAAGGAAAATGTGCCCTAGGGAGCTGCCTGAAACCCCCAGATTATGAGACAGCAGCATAAGACCCCAAGCCATCCCCATTTACGAAAGCCAGTGCTGGACACTAATACAATTCTGACCCCCAAACCTAAGTCCTACCTCCAGACAGACACCCACGTAGCTGGTGCCAGAGGCAGCAGATTGGACCTGCCTTGCCCCTAGGACCTAACCCTAACACTAGGTTTAGTTTTCAGGCATCCATGCCCAGAGGTCTGCTCTTGAATCCCTCCATATAGGGTACATTAGAGCCAAACAGCAGCACACCAACTGTCCTCCAGAATGAAACCTTTCTATTTGTAACTGCACAAAACCCCCAGAGTGGCAGAAACCTCCATGTCCTCAGGAGGCCACCTCACTAGGTGACACTAGTGGTCACAAATTGTAGTCTGAGCGAATGCTTGACCCTCGCCCAACTTCCCATCCTGGGGTTCTTGCCCCAGCATCTTCAGATTGGGCCTACCATGCCCTGGGCCTTAACCCTAACCCTAATTCGGGTTTTTAGAGTTCTTACCCCAGAGTCCTGGCCCACCAGACTTCCGGACTGGGGACTCAGGAGCCATAAACACAGAACTCTCCCTGTCCTTCAGAAGGAAACCATGCCCTAAGGAGCTGCACAAAACCCCCTGATTATGAGAAACATACACGGCCTCTGAGTCCACTCCCATTTACAGAAGCAAGTCTTGGACACTAATACACATTCTGTCATTCAAACTGAGCCCTGTACGCCAATTTGCCACCCACATATCTAGCCTAAGAGCCAGAAGATCAGACCTGCCCTGCCCTTACCCCTTATTCTCACCCTAGTTTGTGTTTTCAGACATCTATTTTCAGACATCCCTGAGCCAGGAAATGGAACTCCTCCTGTCCTCCAAAAAGGATTTCTAGCTGTTTCGAGCTGTGTAAAACCCTGAGAGTTGGAGGCACCAGCATGGCTAAGGCCACGCCCTCTTTTTGAGGATTCATTGGACACAAACTTGCATTGTGACCCTCAGCCTGTGCTCCATTTACAACTGAGTGCTCCAGGTAACTCCCCCCAAAGGCAGCTGATTGGACATTCCATGCCCCTAGGCCCTAATCCTAACCCTAGTCTGGGTTTTCAGGAATCCATATCCACAGCCTTGGCTCGAATCCCTTGATAGGGGTGACCCCTAAGCCATAAACAGGACTCCTCCTGTCCCTCAGAATAAAACCTTACTAATTGGAAGTGCTCAAAATCTGCAGGGCTTTAGTAACCTCCAGGGCCATATGAGGGTACCCACATATTTGGCAAAACTCATGGACACAAACTCGAACCTGAGCAGGCACCTGACACTCGCAATAAATTCACATCCCAGGGAGATTGCCTCAACCTCTGCAGATTGGGCCTAGGCCCTTATCCTAACCCTAGATTCGTTTTTCAGGCATCCATATCAAGCCTGTTCTCTTAAAGCCTAATGGAACCTCTTACCAAATGCCCTGAGACATTGGAGGTGAGTTGGTGGCAATGTTTGCAGCATGTGAAAAAGCCATTCCCCTGGGTATTCTGGAAGCCATAGCACCTTAATGTTGGTAAACAGCAAGAATACATTTTTATGTATCAGATGTCTCAATCCAAGTAACTCTGGTAATGGACTACACAGTAGAATGTGGGCACCTGGTTGCAGTGATCCAAATTCTATTGGGGTCTGCACTCAAGGAAGTGACTTTACTGCCTGAGATCACCTACCCAATTCCACCCTGGAATATCACCTACACAAACAGTGCTCAGGGGTGCTGTCTGCTCATCTCCTTTCGGCATGCAAGGCCACAACTCTACAGAGTGATACCAACACACACTTCTCCACAGGGCCCCAAGAAAGGGATGAGTGCAGCCAGGGCCCCACCTGGCTTCAGACACAAAACTCCACTCTTACCTGTTTGTGACCCTGAATAAGCCATTATGCCTATCAGGGGTGCTCTGCATCTTATCTTTACAATACAGGTGATTGTGGCATGAACTTTTTCCACAAGTCCACAGGCATATGTGGAATAATATGTA
>PISX010022932.1:0-30757 GCA_004024625.1 Mellivora capensis
ACAAATAAGTGAAACCATATGATATTTGACTCTCTCTGCTTGACTTATTTCACTCAGCATAATCTCTTCCAGTCCCGTCCATGTTGCTACAAAAGTTGGGTATTCATCCTTTCTGATGGAGGCATCATACTTCATAGTGTATATGGACCACATCTTCCTTATCCATCTGTCCATTGAAGGGCATCTTGATTCTTTCCACTGTCTGGCGACCATGGCCATTGCTGCTACGAACACTGGGGTACAGATGTCCCTTCTTTTCACTACATCTGTATCTTTGGGGTAAATACACAGTAGTGCAATTGCAGGGTCCTAGGGAAGCTCTATTTTTAATTTCTTGAGGAATCTGCACACTGTTTTCCAAATTGGCTGAACCAACTTGCATTCCCACCAACAGTGAAAGAGGGTTCCCTTCTCCACATCCTCTCCAACACATGTTGTTTCTGTCTTGCTAATTTTGGCCATTCTAACTGGTGTGAGGTGGTATCTCAATGTGGTTTTGATTTGAATCTCCCTGATGGCTAGTGATGATGAACATTTTTTCATGTGTCTGATAGCCATTTGTATGTCTTCTTTGGAGAAGTGTCTGTTCATGTCTTCTGCCCATTTTTTGACATGATTATCTGTTTTGTGTGTGTTGAGTTTGAGGAGTTCTTTATAGATCCTGGATATCAGCCTTTTGTCTGTACTGTCATTTGCAAATATCTTCTCCCATTCCGTGGGTTGCCTCTTTGTTTTGTTGGTTGTTTCCTTTGCTGTGCAGAAGCTTTTCATCTTCATGAAGTCCCAAAAGTTCATTTTTGCTTTTTTTTCCTTTGCCTTTGGAGACATATCTTGAAAGAAGTTGCTGTGGCTGATAACGAAGAGGTTACTGCCTATGTTCTCCTCTAGGATTCTGATGGATTCCTGCCTCACATTCAGGTCTTTTATCCATTTCGAGTTTATCTTTTTGTACGGTGTAAGAAAATGGTCGAGTTTCATTCTTCTACATATAGCTGTCCAATTTTCCCAGCACCATTTATTGAAGAGACTGTCTTTTTTCCACTGTATATTTTTTCCTGCTTTGTCAAAGATTATTTGGCCATAGAGGTGAGGGTCCATATCTGGGCTCTCTACTCTGTTCCACTGGTCTATGTGTCTGTTTTTATGCCAGTACCATGCTGTTTATTTATTTATTTATTTATTTATTTATTTGACAGAGAGAGACACAGTGAGAGAGGGAACAGAAGCAGAGGGAGTGGGAGAGGGAGAAGCAGGCTTCCTGCTGAGCAGGGAGCTCGATACTGGGCCTGAACTCAGGGCCCTGAGATTATGACCTGAGGTGAAAACAGATGCTTAACAACTGAGCCACCAAAACAAACATTTTATGTTATTTTTTTTAAAAGATTTTTATTTATTTATTTATTTATTTATTTGTCAGAGAGAGAGAGAGCGAGCGAGCACAGGCAGACAGAGTGGCAGGCAGAGGCAGAGGGAGAAGCAGGCTCCCTGCCGAGCAAGGAGCCCGATGTGGGACTCGATCCCAGGACACTGGGATCATGACCTGAGCCGAAGGCAGCCGCTTAACCAAGTGAGCCACCCAGGCATCCCTAAAACAAACATTTTAAATAACAGAGTTTAAAATGGATTTGACACCTCAGGAGATATTGCCTTGACCCTTAAGTCTCTTAGATGAGGATCATGCTTCTCCATAATGATAAATACTCAGAATGTTTTCCAAATGCCTTGTTTAGCTTGGTTTTATATATGACAGGCCAACTTTCCTGAAAACATTTTATTTAGCAAAAAATTGATTTATTATTATTAATTATTAATTAATTTATTTCTAAGTAAATAATCATGATACTCTGGGTTAGAAAATGCCTTGTCTTGGGAGGATATAGTTATGTTTTGTTTTTTTTTGTTCTTTCCTCTGATTTCTTCCTTTAATTCAAAGGTAGAAAATAAGGGCTTTCATCCTCAAAGGGACAGTTCTCTGGTGAGGTTCATAGTCTCCTTGATGAATCTTTTAGTTTCTAGTGATTATGGCCAGTATGAATAGGAGCTCTGGAACTTCTTCACCCCAGGGACCACCTGACTATTCCTCCCCCTAGATAAACATCTTACTAATTAAACTTTCTCCTTCCAGGGCTTGGCAGACTGTAAGTTTTTCAAGTATGGATGCCACCTCACTTGTCTGATTCAGAGATTTTCTTTTTTCTCAGGGACTTCTGCCTTTGTACCTTCTTAGAACACATTTAGATTTTCTGTGAAAGTTGATTTTTTAAAGCTTGAATTAATATAACTAAAGAAAGGGAAAATACACTTTCCTACTAGAACTAATGTATGTCTTAATTAGCAGGAAAATGGCTTTGTGAAACCAAGAAAACTTGATCTAGGGGCACTGGGGTGGCTCAGTTGGTTAAGCATCTGCCTTCAACTTAGGTTATGATATTGGGGTCCTGGGTTCGAGCCCCGCATTGGGCTCTCTGCTCAGCGGGAATCCTGCTTCTCCCTCTCCCTCAGCCACCCCCCATTCATGCTTTCTCTCTCTCTAATAAATAAATAAAATCTTAAAAAGAAAGAAAGAAAGAAAGGAACCAGGGGCACCTGGGTGGCTCAGTCATTACACATCTGCCTTCGGCTCAGATCATGATCCCAGGGTCCTGGAATCCAGCCCTGCATCGTGCTCCCTATTCAGCAGGAAACCTACTTCTCCCTCTTCCACTCCCCCTGCGCGTTTCTTTCTGTCAAATAAATAAAATTCTAAAAAAAAAAAAAAAAGAACTGCACTGAATCTACAGATCAATTTGAGAGAATTGGCCCCTTAACAATATCTGACCATGAATACTGAGTCTCTTTCCTTTCTCTCAATAATGTTGTATCATTTCCATGTTCAGGTTTCTAGCACATCTTTTGTCAGATTTATCACTATCTTCTATTTTGATGCTATTTTAAATGGTAGTTTTAACATTTTCAATTTCTAATTATTCATTGCTAATAAATAGAAATACAGTTGATTTTGTATAATGGTTATGTTCTACAACTTGGCTAAACTCATTTATTTGTTCTTGTAGCTTTTTTAGATATTCCACCAGATTTTATATACAGATGATCATGTTGTCTACACATGTAGACAGTCTACTTCTTCTTTATAAACTGGATGAATTTTATTCCTCTTTCTTGCCTAATTGTCATCATCTTGCTCCTGATTTTAGGCAGAAAGTGTTGTGTATTTTTTTTAAGATTATTTATTTATTTATTCGACAGACAAAGATCACAAGTAGGCAGAGAGGCAGGCAAAGAGAGGAGGAAGCAGGATCCCTGCGGAACAGAGAGCCTGATGCGGGGCTTGATCCCAGGACTCTGGGATCATGACCTGAGCCGAAAGCAGAGGCTTTAACCCACTGAGCCACCCAGGCACCGCAATGTTGTGTATTTTTAACATGAAGTATGAAGGTAGGTGTGAGTTTTTTGTAGTTTTTTTGGTTTTGTTTTTCTCTTTTAATAAGTTGAAAATGATTCCTTGTATTCTTAATTGCTACCGTGTTTATCAGGGATGCATTTGGGAATTTGTCAAATGCATTTTCTGCATCTATTGCAATGATCATTTATTTATTAATATGGTAAATTATATTGCTTGAGTTTTAAATGTCAGACCAAACCTACCTTCCTGAAATCAACCTCACTTGATCATGATGTATAGTTATTTTTCAAATATCAAGGACTTGATTTGATAAAATTTGTTAAGAATTTTTGTATTTGTGTTTATAAAGGATACTAATCAATAGCTCTATTCTCACAATGTCTTTGACTAGTTGTTTTTATTATTATTTTTTTTATTTTTTAATAAACATATAATGAATTTTTATCCCCAGGGGTACAGGTCTGTGAATCGCCAGGTTTACACACTTCACAGCACTCACCATAGCACATACCCTCCCCAATGTCCATAACCCCACCTCCCTCTCCTGACCCCCCCTCCCCCATCAACCCTCAGTTTGTTTTGTGAGATTAAGAGTCACTTATGGTTTGTCTCCCTCCCGATCCCATCTTGTTTCATTGATTCTTTTCCTACCCCTCAAACCCTCCATGTTGCATCCCCACTTCCTCATATCAGGGAGATCATATGATAGTAGTCTTTCTCTGATTGACTTATTTCACTAAGCATGATACCCTCTAGTTCCATCCACATCATCGCAAATGGCAGGATTTCATTTCTTTTGATGGCTGCATAGTATTCCATTGTGTATATATACCACCTCTTCTTTATCCATTCATCTGTTGATGGACATCTAGGTTCTTTCCACAGTTTGGCTATTGTAGACATTGCTGCTATAAACATTTGGGTGAACGTGCCCCTTCGGGTCACTACATTTGTATCTTTATGGTAAATACCCGGTAGTGCAATTCCTGGGTCATAGGGTAGTTCTATTTTCAACTTTTTGAGGAACCTCCATGCTGTTTTCCAGAGAGGTTGCACCAGTTTGCATTCCCACCAACAGTGTAGGAGGGTTCCCCTTTCTCCACATCCTCGCCAGCATCTGTCATTTCCTGATTTGTTAATTTTAGCCATTCTGACTGGTGTGAGGTGATATCTCATTGCAGTTTTGATTTGTATTTCCGTGGTGCCGAGTGATGTGGAGCACTTTTTCATGTGTCTGTTGGCCATCTGGATGTCTTCTTTGCAGAAATTCTTTGACTAGTTTTTGTATCAAGGTAATGTTGGGGTTATAGGATGTGTAGGAGTTTCTAACTTATTCAATTTTCTGAAAGACAATTGGCATATCCTCTTCACCTATCACAGTCTAGAATGTGCCTCCCAGCAGAAGTATTCACGCCATTTGTTTTTCTTCTGTAAGGGGTTACAGTCTTGTTCTGCCTATTGTCTCATAGCTGAAAATACCTGTTTTTATACTTTTTGTTCTAGTTTTATATTTATGGCAGGAGAATAAATCCAGTCCCTGTTATCATATCATAGGCCAGAATAGAAAACAGCAAATTTAACTATTTTTATTTTTAATTTATTTAAACTTTTATAAAATTTTATTTAATTTCTAGTTTAGTCATTTGCTTGTATTGTGAAATATAACTTATATAGATAAAAGCTCATAAGCATAAATGTACAGTTAAAGTTCATTATAAAGCAAACACTTAATGTCACCACCACACAAATTAAGAAATTAAATATTGCTCACAATCTTGAAGCCCTCACATATCCCTTCCTTGAAGTCAGTCCTCTCCCATTCAACTATCATGACTTCTACTGTAATTCTGATTTCTTATTAATTTTGAAGTTACTACTAAACAATTGCTAAACTTTGTCTTTTTAGAATTTATATTTGTGGGATCATGAACTACTACTTAATTTCTAGTTTCTATTATTTAAAATTGTGTTTTACATTATAACTACATCATAGTTATAAATTCATTCTTTATATTGATGTGTATTATTACATTGCAAAGCATGTTCTTGGTAGACATTTGTGTGTTCAAATTTTAGCTATGGCAAAAATTCTGCCTTGAATATGCATACATTATTTTGATCCACATGTGCATGGGTTTCTACAAAGAAATTTCTGTCTTATGAGGGAAATATCTCCCACCTTATATAAAAATGATTAACTATTTTCTAAAGTGGTTCTATAAATTTATAGGCCCTTTAGCTATGTGAAAGTTCTAGTAATTGATGCTTTTGATATTTAAGCAAATTTTATTGCAATATAAATTTTCATTTCCCTATTTCTTCAAGAGATGGAGCAGATTTTTTTGTTATTGTTCATTGACTATTTGTATTTTTCTTTGGTGAAGTCAAGTCTGCTTTCATATTGAATTGCTTGTTTTTAAAACATACATACTAAAAATAAAAAATAATAAAATAAAATATACACTATAGGAGTTCTTTACATATTGTGATATGAGTCATTATTAGTAATATGTACTATAAATAACACCTCTGATTTTCACTTTTTCTTTTTGATTTTTCTTTTCATTCTTTTAATGTTGTTCTCAGTTTGAAAGCAACCCAAATTATTAATTTACTTTATTGTTACTAGTTTCTGTCTCAGGGTCAGAAATACTTTTCTCAGTTTAACTTACAAAGCTGTATTGTTTGTCTTACAGATTAGAATTTATAAAATCCTGGAATTGATTTTGTAGAGGGTATGTGGCAAGAGATTAAATGTATCTTTTTCTTATTGACTGGGTTGTCCAAGCATCATTTATTGAAAAAAAATTTCTCCATGGTCTTCCATATCAGCTTTGACTTAAAGTCAATTATCCGTATATTCAGGGATATTGTTTTTATGTTTTCTCTTCTATTCCATTTCTCTGTTAGTCTAACCTGACATCAACACATTTTTTTAGCTGCTATAAGGAAAAATAATAAATAGACATTTGTAAACATGTTTAGCCTTAAGAGTTACCAAAAATTAATATCTAAAAATAGTTGGTTGTCAATTGGTTATGATAAAAACTTTGCAACTCTTAGATATGTTATTACATAATGCTGGTAAAATTGGCTCTCATAAGCACTGCTGCCAACAAAGTAAGTAATTTGCCAATAATCTTAAAAAATTCATAATTCTTATGGCATTTCTATTTAGGTCAGCTTATTTTTTTCCAAAGATTTTATCTATTTAACCAGAGAGAGAGAGAGCAAGTGAGCAGGGGTATGAGCAGAAGGAGAAGGAGGGAGAGAATCCCAAGCAGACTCCACACTGAGGAGCCTGACATGGGACTTGACCCCACGACCCTGAGACCATGTTCTGAGCTGAAACCAAGAGTCATTCACTTAACCTACTGAGCCACCCCAGCACTCCATAGGTTAGCTTATTATTTTTTTTTAGATTTTTATTTATTTATTTGCGAGAGAATGAGTGAGAGAGAGCATGAGAGAGGAGAAGGTCAGAGGGAGAAGCAGACTCCCCAAGGAGCTGGGAGCCCGATGCGGGACTCAATCCCGGAAGTCCGGGATCATGACCTGAGCCAAAGGCAGTCGGTTAGCTTATTTTTAAAAAGGTCTCAAATATGGATAACTGTATGATCTAAGAGGTTTATCACAGTGTACTTTATATATATACTTATCTATTTATCTACCTACCTGCTTAATTTATTTTGGGAAATATAAGGAAACCTGTTAATTTAAAAATTGAAATTAAAAGGGAGACATGCAAAACTACATATGTGGTACGATTTACGTAGTTTAAAATATACCATAACCATGTGGTTCAGTGATTGGAAAGAAAACACCATACTGTTAACATTGGTAATGGTAAGGCAGAGGAACTGCCTATTTTCTTGCTTTATTGGATATTTACCAAAAAGCATATAAAGTTGCAATGCTACTTTGATGAGTATATGTCATTATGAAATAACGAGGTAAATAATGGAAGAGGGGTATGAGTAGGGAGAGAAAGTTCTCTAATTATTCCCTTTGCTCATTCATGCTCTGTAAGTCTGAGTATTGGGCTACTGGGGATATGTCTCAAAAGAAACTCTCCAGCTTGAAAACATAAATCCTGAATTTCAGGGTCTGACTACACAGCAGGGCTGAGTGTGGAATCTATGTGTCTTAGGTTTGAGAGCAGAGAGTGCAAAACCTTGGCTCTGTGTGTGGCATCTACACCAAAATAGGGTTATAGCCTTATGAACACATTCTTCTTGCCTAGAAACTAGAAAAATCTCTCTACCATGTTAGATGTGTTTTTCATTAGCTGTTATGTGTCTAAAACTTTGCCTGCTTCTCTTTAAATTTTGTTCTGCTTATATGATTCTTGTCTCTCTCTATGTCTTATTTCCACTCTGTATTTGTCCTGCTCATTTCCCCTCCTCAACCAACTAGAGAAGGAGAATCCTGGAACTTAAGAAAATTCTTAGATGTGGCTGAGTTCAGCGACCCATAGTAAGTCTGCCCTCAGAAAGAAATGAAGGGGTGAAGTCAGATTAAAGTGTGCTTGTGTGGCAGGAAAGTGATTTGTAGGAGTAGGTGGTGATATTGAAGGGGGTGGATTCTTTGTGAATCTATTTTGCAGATGGTACAAAAATTGGAAATTATACCTACTCTTAACATGTTATCAATATCAATCCACCCTTCTTATTAATAAGAGAATTTCCTTTAACAGGGGCATATTTTCATTCCTTCATTGAAGATGAAGGCATAAAAGGCAAATTTCAGTGAATGTGGTGATAGTGAAACACCAAATTTATAAAAAGCTAATAATATTAAATTTTAGAATTTCCAGTTGGAGGAAAACATGTTGTCTACCTTCCTTTGCAGGAAAATTAATTCCTTCATTTATTTCCCCAAAAGATGAGCCTATACATTCTGCTTGAAAATCTTCTGTGATGGAAATTTAGTCCTTTTCCAAATGACTTTATGATTATGCAACATGTGTTCTTAGAAAACCTTTTTTGGGGGGACTGATGTTTCTTGAAGTTTAGTTTCTTGAAGTTTCTTGAAGATAAGTTTGGATGGAGATGAGTCATTGGGTGCGGACAGCAGGGGAGGACTGAGAAATATTTCAAAAGTGGATGTAAGGTAATTTGTGAAATTTACACTTTTTCCTGGGGCAGACCTTTGTGAATTCGGTTGCTGATCTAGAAACAGAAAGGTTCAAATTAAAGGGAGAGTTTATGCACTTCTAGTCAACAAAGAGATCTTTTAATTCTGCCAGTATATTTACCTAATATTCTCTTGCGGGTCTAATGAAAATAACATTTTCCTAACCTGAGTGTCTTTCTCTCCTTTTTCTCAAGGAAAGACTTATTTTTTTATAGAGGAATTTTAGGTTCCCAGCACAAGTGAACAGAAAACAGATTTCCCATATACCGGAGTCGCCGGCATATATAGAGCCTGCCCCATTATCAAACATTCCCCACCAGGTGGTACTTTGTTAAATGATAAACCTATATCAACACATTATAATTATTCAAAGTCCATAGTTTATATTGGGGGCCCACCTTCAGTGTTGTACATTCTATGGGTTTGGAATATATATAATGACATATGTCCACCATCTTAGTATCACACAGAGTGTTCTCACTGCCCTAAAAATCCATGCTCTTCTTATTTATCCTTCCCTTGCCCTTAAACCCTGGCAACCACTGGTTTCTTTACTGTCTCCAGAATGTCATATAGTTGGAATTACACAGTATTTAGCCTTTTCAGATTGGATTCCTTCACTTAGTAATAGGCATCTAAGTTTCCCCCATTACTTTGCATGGCTTGATAGCTCATTTCTTTTTAGTGGTGAATAATATTCCACTTCTGGATGTACTATAGTTTATTGACTCATGCGCCTACTGAAGGACATCTTAGTTGTTTTCAAATTTTGACAATTATGACTAAAGCTTCTATAAATATCCATGTGTAGGTTTTGTGTAGATGTAAGTTTTCAACTCCTTTTAGTAAATACCAAGGAGCATGACTGCTGGATTGTATGGTAAGATTATGTTTAGTTTTGTTAGAAACTGTTAAACTGTCTTCCAAAGCAGCTGTACCAGTTTACATGTCCACAAGAAATGAGTGAGAGATCCCATTGCTTCACAGTCTCACCAGTATCTGGTGCTGCCAGTGTTCTGGATTCTGGCTGATTCTATTAAGTTTGCAGCAATATTTCATTATTGTTTTAATTTGCATTTCCCTGGTGGACATATGCTTATTTGACATTTATACATCTTCTTTGGTAAGGTGTCTGTAAGGACTTTGGCCCAATTTTTAATTGGGTTGTTTGTTTTCTTATTATTGAGTTTTAAGAGTTCTTTGTACAATTTGGATAATGGTCCTCTATCAGGTATATCTTTTGTAAAATATTTTCTCCTAGTCTGTGGCTTGTCCTCTCATTCTCTTGACTGTCTTTTGCAAAGCAGAATTTTTGAAAATTATGATGAAGTTCATCTTATCAACTTTTTCTTTCATGGATGGTGCTTTTAGTGCTATATCTAAAAGGTCATTGCCATATCCAAGGTCTTCTAGATTTTCTTCTATGTTATCTTCTAGGAATCTTATACTTTTGTATTTCACATTTATTTTTGTGATTCATTTTGAGTTAATTTTTGTGAAGGGTGTAAAGTTTGTGTCTAGATTTATTTGGTTGCCTATGGATGCCCTGTTGTTTCAGATAATCTGTTAAGAAGACCATATTTTCTCCATTTTATTGCCTTTGCTCCTTGTTCAAAGATCAGTTGACTGTGTTTATGCTTTGTCTGCTTTTTCAAATCTCGCAGATCTTTTTCAAATCCATTTCTAATTATATCTCTATCACATCTGCTTTTGTTGTTACCACACTATCACTCACACTATCACAGTCTTATGTGCATAAAGTTGGTTGTTCAACTAATATCAAACATTTACTACAAAGTGCCAAGCACTGATAACCATTTCATGTTCATTATCTCATTCAATCCTCACAAAGATCTTATGAGGCAGACAGTATTATGACCCATTACTCTTTTGCAGGGTATGAGGCCCAGAGATATTAAGTAAATTGTTTATGGCCCCAGCGTTAGTGAATGGGAGAGATAGGGTCAGGTTTATAAACCAATTTTATGTACCTCTAGAGTTAGATTTTACAAGAAGAATACTTCATTTTATTCTTTATATTTCTAGCAAGTTGATTAAAAAAAAATGAATGTTTTTGAGCTTAAATCACTTGCCATGGCTTAAACTCAATATTTAAACTGCATTTTGGGCTGAAAAAGAGTCCTTTTGTCTTCCTGTCTATCTTTGCTGGGATCATAATCTTTTCAAACACTTTGAGCAGGACAAGCTTTATATAGGGGTGTGGCTCTATAGATTGATTTCAAGAATGGTCTGCTGAGCTCTTATTTTCTCTACTTCCTTATTCTTGCTAGAAATTCTACTTATTGAGATTTTTGTCCATGAGTCCTTATCCTTGTTAAAATGGAGATAATGTAGGAAGTAGTAACAGATCAGCAATTTATAAGCTGGTATGAATATATAAATCAGATGATTTCCTACGAACAACTATTGATCACAGAGGGAAATCAGTTATATCCAATGACAAATATGGGAGGCTAACATAAAATTGGATATAAATGAACAGAAGGAGATATTGTCCTGAAAAATACAATCAAGGGTTTTTTTTAGGTTTATCTGCTGACATTAATTAATAAAGCTAAATGATATTAATGTTATTGAAATATAGATTTGTGATCTCTGTAGTAAAGAAATAAAGTCTAGCTTCAGAGAGATACATTTCTAGTGTGTGGATAGCTTATAAATATGAATGGTCTAGTTTTCTTCTTGAATATAAACACTGGAGAATAGAAAGAGTACTGTTGAAGGTAAAAATAAATAGGGCATATTTACCACCAACTGATTACAACTTGGCTGATATTAAAATAAGATGGCTACCTGATGACAAATTTTCCATGGAGAAGATGACTCTGAAATGCACCATTTTATGTGACGATAAATCAGATTGGGAGAAACTATTACAAAATTGGTATTAAGAGTTGATTCCTGCAAGAGGTTTGCCAACTATAAAGTTACATTACTCTGTGATTTAATTTAACACATGGAAAAACAGGCTGGAGGTGACACATGACTTAGCTTCAGGGACAGATTAGTGTTGGTCTCCTTTTCCTTTTTTGGACCCCTGTTGCTTGTAGCCCATGCCTCAGAAATAATTCTACTCAGAAGGTACTTTTACAGTCATTTGTGATCTTCTGTCACAACTATTGCTTTACTTCTCCAGGACCCCCTGATGCGCGAACATGTGGAATTACACTTCTGTGATGGAGTTCACCCTATTGGGAATTCCCAATACTGAAGGGTTGGAGAACATGCTTTTTGTCTTATTTTTGGCCTTCTATCTCTTCACCTTGCTGGGAAATCTGCTGATCTTCCTCACTATTCTGGTCTCCTCCAACCTGCACACCCCCATGTATTTCTTCCTGGGAAACCTGTCTGTGTTTGACATCTTTTTCCCTTCCGTGAGTTCCCCCAAAATGATGCTCTACCTCATGGGGCAAAGCCGGACCATCTCTTACCAGGGCTGTGCCTGCCAACTATTCTTCTACCACTTCCTGGGGGGCACTGAGTGTTTCCTGTACACCGTGATGGCCTATGACCGCTTCGTGGCTATTTGTCATCCTTTGCGATACACCATCATCATGAATCCTAGGGTGTGCACTGGTTTGACATTGGGCACTTGGCTGGGTGGCTGTCTACATGGAAGTATCCTCACATTTCTGGTCTTTAAGTTACCCTACTGTGGCCCCAATGAGGTGGACAATTTCTTCTGTGATATCCCGGTGGTGCTGCCCCTGGCCTGTGCAGACACCTCTTTAGCTCAGATGGTGAGTTTTACTAACGTGGACATTGTGACTCTTACATGCTTTTTCCTTATCCTTACTTCCTATGGTCACATCGTCCTTTCCATATTGAAAATCAGCACCTCTGAAGGCAGGCGCCGAGCTTTTTCAACCTGCAGTGCCCACCTGATTTCAATCTTCTTGTTCTATGGGCCCGTGATGCTCATCTATCTCAGGCCCACGTCCAGCCCCTGGCTAGATTCTGTTATTCAGGTGTTGAATAATATTGTCACTCCTTCTCTCAACCCTTTGATTTATACCTTAAGAAACAAGGATGTGAAATTGGCTTTGAGAAAAGTATTCACTGAAATGGTCCATATTTTGGGGGCATAAGGTGTAGGGGCAATTCCTCTCTGAAATTCTTTGTGAAGTTGCTTCTGATCCACTACTCTTAGAATGGGATTGTGGCCAAATAGTGAACTGGGCAAAATTACTACCAGTTCCTTAGGAGTCCTGACAGTCACGTGGTAGGGGTCCCCTGAGCCACTGATTTAATCCTACATGGAAACTTTCCAGATTAGCCCAGCCTTATCTCTTTTTAATTTGCCAAAACAACGTACCTTTTCTGCCTCACACAGGCTTTACTTGTTGGAACTCTGGTTTGATCAATTACCACAAAGCTTCAAGTTTCTAGAAGCCATGGCCTATCTTCCTTCCTTCCTTCCCTCCCTCTTCTTCCCATCCTTCCTTTCAAAGTGTATGCCTTACTCTATTCTATTACAGTCTGTCTCTGGCCATTCAACAAAGCTAGGTTTTATGGTTGACATGCTATAAAACTTAAAAGCAGGATTGCACAGTTTGGTAAATTTAGTCTTAAACTTAATTTATAACTTTGGCTCTAATGATATGCTCCCATTAGACAATAATTCCATTTGGAGCTTTATTCCTTTGTCCCTCAGAGATGTCTGGCATTGGAATTTACTCATTATATCTCAAGTGAGAAGCTGGCCATTAATCTATTCTTATAAAATAAAAGAGTGGATTCCTGTAAATTTTAGAGGAGAGGCTTTTTGAGCTAGAATTCTCTATACACATAGATATTTTTTGTTTCTTAAAAATATATCTTTAATTAATTGAAATTGAGCCAGTAACAATATTTACTATTTATTTTTGAATCTTTCAACACTTAAATTTTAACATTTAATCAAATGAATTTCAGGCCAATTACCTATCTGTTCAGTCGTCCATTCAAACATCTAGGACAGTAAGCTACCATTGAAAATCTTACCATGTGTATGATGGTGTTCTAAGCGCTTTCCATGTATTGACTAAGTTAACTCACAGAATCCCAAGAGGTAAATACTGTGATATACTTCTTTTAGAGATGAAGAAACTACAGTGAGAGAAGTATTGACATGAAGGAGTCTGAATCTGGAACTAACCCTTTACTGCCTTATGAGAAGCAGTGAAAAATTATAAATTCTGTATAATCATAGCTATCCCTTATATCTTGCTTTTTATATACCATTTATGGTCCTAATATTTTGCACATTAACATGTAATATTTGCACATATTAACCAATGTAATCTGAGCAGCATCTCTATTAGGTGGATACAATTACTCTCCTCAATTATATGTGAGAAAACAGAGGCACAAGGATATTAAGTAACTGCAAGAGAGACAAACAGTGAGACATTGGACATAATGAGGAAAGTGCTCTGGGTGACATAAGTAGAAATAAACAATGATGGGAAAATAAGAACCTCAACTCCTTTCCACCCCATTGTAATATCCATTCAGTTGGTCACAGCCTGATTAACTTAAAACTGCGTATCTGACTAGTGTCAAATGGGATCAGAACAGAGTGTCCACTAAATTACTTATGTAAAGAGTGAAAGGGAAGAAGTATTTGTGGGAGCAACATCTACCATCTATGATGTAAATCAAGCATTTATATAAAAGTAGCTTATTTACTTTAACAGTTGCTAATATCACTACTTTATTAGTCAAGGGCCACCTTATTTACTTTATTTGAATGTTCCTGGATCTATGGCACTATCTGTGTATTGTATCCATTTGCATTATAGTACAACAAATTACTCAGATACTAAGCAGTCTGAAACAAAATAATTTTGGTCTCATACAGTTCCTGAGGGTCAAGAATCCTGGAGTAGCTTAGTGTGTGGTCTTGACTTGGGATCTCTCATGAGGTTGTAGGCACACTGTTGGGTAGGGCTGCACTCATCTGAAGGCACAACTGCGGCTGAAGGACAGCCTTCCAAGATGGCTCATTACATGGCTGTTGGGAGAAGGCCACAGTCTCCTATTCAGTACCTGGGCATCTCCTATATATAGTCACTTACATGTCTTCGCAACATGGCAACTGGCTTCTACGAAAGTGAGTGATCCAAGAGAGAGTCTGAACAGAAAGCTGCAAAGCTTTTTATGACAAACCTTCCAAAATCATCTACATCATTCCTGCTTTTATTTTCTTTCTGTTAGAAGTGAGTCACTACATTTAGCCTACCTCTAGGGGGAAATTAGGCTCCACTTTTTGAAGCAAATGTCAAAAAAAAGTGCTCCCTCACAGTTATATGTCCAACTTATTTAAACTTTTTTTTCTTATTGTAATTCTTCATTTGGGATTATTTAATTTGCTAAAGACATACCCTGCCGTATATATTTCTTTACATTTTTTTTTTATTTAGAATGTCCTTTATAATTCTTTCTGTCTTTATGAGAATCACATAAATTTTGGGTTCTTGTTCATCCTCAAACATTTCCGTGATACTTTCTCTAAACATCCCATTCCACAATGATCCATTTCTTCTACCAGCAGATAGATCTTATTGCTTTAATTGTTCACTTGTCAATAAGAAATACAAATTATAAGAGTTCTTAGATCATCATCATTTTGATAGTTACATGATTCATAAGTTACTATTTAATATTTCAGTCAGTGACTAGTCCAGAATACAATTAAGTCAGAAGGATGGCCATCAGGGTAACATCAAATATTTATTGGCAGTTTACTATTTATATATTGATATAGTGCTAACCAAAGAGGATGGAGTAGTAAGCCAGATAGATACAATCTCTGTCCTTACAGAGGACAAAACATATTGGGCAGGACAGACATGGAACAAACAATACATGATTGGAATAAAGGCTTTGAATAAAAAAAGAAGAGACTGTGAAGATTCAGGTCTAGATGAAAGTACAAGGACCAAGGAAGAAAGAAAAATAGAAAATTCAGCAAAAAAGGAAACCCATAGCATTTGCCTAGAGACTAGGAATATTAACTATATTGCTATATATTATTCAGTTTCTGTTTCTGTAATGACACCTTTGATGAACTTGAACACTACTAGTCCTCCTAGCTGGCACTGTGAAATAAATTGAAATGGTGCCCTTGAAATGAAAGGAATGGCACTTTAAAAAATGAAATCTGATGAATATTGTTCAAAATATTTTAAAAATGCCTTATACACCAAGTTGAGGAGTTACTTGGTGTTCCTGTTTTTCAGGAAAAAGAAGGCTCTCCATTGACAGGGAAACTCACTGCAATAAACATTATTTTAAAAAGGAAAGGAAACAATTTTAATGAATGGCCTACCTTCTCAAATAGTCTACAATGTTTCGGAGATAAAAATTTATACCTAATATCTCTCCATCTCTCTATTGCACTTCACATAGTTCTTTTCGCATAGTAGGTACTTTTCTGCAATCTGTTCTAAACTTTAGAAATTCTATCCATATTCAAACCCATGAAAGAGCTAGCAACTACTGTCTCTGAATCAGAGTTTAGAAAACCATTTCCCTTACCTTTGGGAAAATTCAGCTCACTTAAACCTATGGAAGGAAGAGGTGTCTCTGCAATGGATGGACTAGAGACTCCTTTCATTTTTTTGCCACCTCAGTCATAGTCTTTTATATGTGCTCAGTATAGTCACACATTGTGAGATGTGTTAAGTCAGTTCACTTTCACCCAAAAGTATTCACAAATTCATCTTATACCCTCATTGATTCCCCTCTCCCCCGGGATGCCCACAATTTGATCCATTTCTTTTGCGATTGCCAACCTGGGGTGTAATCTACTTATTGATGTGTGTGTGTGTGTGTGTGTGCGGGGGGGACAACACTCTTGATTTCCCTCCCAAGTCCAGAAACAATTGAGATAAAGACAAAGGTGTTTGGCTACATAAAAATAGCAACTTGATTACTGATAATTAAGTTATATAATTACTAAATTAAGAAATATGGCTTGGGGTGCCTAGGTGGCTCAGTTGGTTAAGCATCTCCCTTTGGCTCAGGTCATGAACCTAGGGTCCTGGGATTGAGCCCCATGTCTGGCTCCCATTTGGTGGGGAGTCTGCTTGCTTCTTTCCCTCTCCCCCTCTCCACCTCTTCCTTTCCTAGCTTGTGCTCTCTCTCTCTTAAATAAATAAATAAACCTTAAAAAATGTGGCTCAGATCTGTGGCCAAATATTTTTCTTAATTTTTTTCCCAGTGAAAGCATTTGGTTCCCCCTTTGTTCTGTCTCTGGAATCTTTCTCAAAGAATGTAGTTTGTTTCCCTTTTGCTTACATGTTGACTTGGGTGATGCATCCTACCCTAGGTGTTAGTGGGATTATCAGTTTCTATGGCACATGGTACCATAATAGCTCAACAGTTAGCAAGTGAGTGAGGCACGATGGTCTCCTTCTTCATATGCTGCTGTGGTGTGAGGAAATATGGAGGAAAGCAGAGAGGACCTCAAATTTCAACACAGTGATAGCTGATATTTCAAAGTGAAGTATTTCAAGTTCCAAAAAGCCATTGGGGCTTTGAGCTCTTTTTAAAGAACTTATGTCTGAAATATATTAGATAGTCCTTATATGTGACCTCTGTGTAAAAAGTTCTGCCCAAGGCTGACCAAACAATCAGGAAAAGATCTCTCTTTGAAACAGTAAGCAGTAAGAATAAACATTTGAGTGGTGACATTGGATGTCTACCAAAATTATTCTATAATTTAGACTTTATGAGGTTTATCACTAATATCAGAGAGAAGATACTGTGATAATTTTTAACAAAACCTGAAAAAACAATTTACAGTCTTTGAGGATAGATGAAAAGGGAATGGATACACAAAAAGATTTGTATGGGAATTTTCATAGAGATATTATTCATAAACAAAGCTGGAAACATTAACAACATGGGAAACAACAGGTGTTGGTGAGGATGTTGAGAAAGGTGGAATTTGGTGGGAATGAGAACTGTTGCTGCCACTCTGGAAAACAGCATGGAGTTTCCTCAAAAAGTTAAAAATAGCACAATTCTATGATCCAGCAATTGCAGTACTGGGTGTTTACCCAAAGAATACAAAAATATTAATTCAAAGGGATACACGTACCCTGATGTTCAGAGCAGCCTTATCAACAAGAGCCAAGTTATAGAAAGAGCCCAAATGTCCAGTGACTGATAAATTGATGAAGAAGATGTGGTCTATATATAAGATGTGAATGGAGCTAGAGAGTATTTTATTAAGCAAAATAAGTCAGTCAGACAAAGATAAATACTATATGATTTCACTCATATGTGGAATTTAAGAAACAAAACAATCATAGGGGAAGAAAAGAGAGAGGCAAAACAAGAAACATACTCTTAACTTTAGAGAACAAACTGATGGTTATCAGAGGGGAGGTGAGCTGGGAGTGGGTTAAATAGGTGATGGGGATTCAGGAGTGCACCTGTTGTGAACACCAGGTGTTGTATGGAAGTGTTGAATCATATTGTACACCTGAAATTGATATTACGTTGTATGTTAACTAACTGGAATTTAAATTAAAAAAAATCTGAGAAAACCCTAAATGCCCATCATCTAGTGAAATGATAAATGAAATGTGGTATCTTCATACTCTGGAATATTAGTTGGCAATAAAAAGGACAAATTATTTTTACATGTTACATCCTAGATGAAGCTTGACAACATTAGGCTAAAGAAAGCAGCCAACTTCAAAAGGCTACCTATTATTTTATTTCATTTATATGAAAGTTCCAAAAAAAGACAGATGTGTAGAGACAAAAAGCAAATTAGTGGTTGGTTTCCTGAGGAGGGGAATAGAAGTGAGAATTGATTGCATGTTGACCCCAGGGAAGTTTTGGGGGTGATGGAAGTTTTCTTAATTTTGACAATGTCTGTACAACTGTACAAATTTACTAAAAATATTTAAACTGTACACTTACAATTGTTGAATTTTATAATAGGTAAATTATGTCTTGATAAAACTGTGGAAAATAAGAAGTAGATGTTGAACAAGTGGATAGTATATCTCTTGTGTCTGGGGAGAGGAAAGAACATCTGACAGAGACATTTTGACCTGCTTGACAGGCATGCTGATATGGTAAAGAAAATTGCATCAAATTACTGTAGCAGAACACTTGGTTATAATCATCCTGTTCCCTCTGATTTAACTCTACACTTAGTAAAACCCTCCTGAAAGAGTATTTTGCTTTTAACATAAATTATTATTACTTTTGAAACAAATAAGCTGACCCACTAACACATGCTTTCCAGTAAATATGGTATTTTATTTCTCCTTATAAATTTATATACTGATATTCATATATAATGTGTAAATCATATATTCATAAACTCATGTGAAAACCATATGTATGGTAGTCTTTTGAAACTGACTGACTGGGTGACAATAAGTTTCTGCAACAGATACTTGTTGAATGAATTAAAGATACAGGAAGTGTAGGAAAAACACTGAATATAAAGATACAATCTTGGGCTATTTTGTTACTTGTTATTTCAATAACTCTTAAGATTTTGTCACAAACAGCAGTTCTAGGAAATCAAAATGAGATGGTATACATAGAGGCTCATTATAGCTTTATCTTTTCTTAACATGTGTATACTTTGGGGCACCTGGCTGGATCAGTCAGTTGTGTCTGACTTGTGATATCAGCTCTGGTCTTGATCTCAGGTTCATGAGTTCGAGCCTAGCTTTGAGCTCTATGCTGGGTGTGGAGCCTACTGAAAAAAAAAGGAGGAAATGAAATCTTGCCATTTGTAATGATGTGGCTGGACTATAGGGTACTATGCTAAGGGAAGTAGGTCCATCAGAGAAAGACAATTATCGTATGATCTCACTGATATGTAGAAGTTAAGAAACGAAACAGAGGATCATAAGGGAAGAAAGGAAAAAAATGAAACAAGATGAAGCCAGAGAGGGAGACAAACCATAAGAGACTCTTAATTATAGGAAAGATACTGAGGGTTGTTGGAGGGGAGAAAGAAGGGGGGTTGGGGTACCTGGGTGGTGGACATTGGGGAGGGTATGTGTTGTAGTGCACTGAGTATATATAAGACTGATGAATCACAGACCTGTACTCCTGAAACAAATAATACATTATATGTTAAGTAACTGAATTAAATAAAATTTTAAAAAAGAAGGAACCTAATGTATGTTTGTTTTAAAGAGTTATAGTGATGGCAATTATGAGATGTATAAACCTATTAAAGAATTAATTCTTGGAGTTAATTATATACTTATTATATATAATAAAAACAAATAAAATGGATAGAAATAGATTTTAAAAAGAAAAAAAATGGAGGGCACTTGGATGACTCAGTCAGTTGTGTCTGCCTTCGGCTCAGGTCAGGATCCCAGGGTCCTGGGCTCCAGCCCTGTGTAGGGGTCCCTGCTCAGTGGGACACCTGCTTCTCCCTCTCCCTCTCCCCCTCTTCATGTTCTCTCTCTCAAACAAAGAAAATCTTAAAAAAAAATAAATAAAAGGAAAAAATTAATGGAAATTAAGGTTCTAAAGTGTTTTACACTAAGGAAGTCTGGTAAGCATATAAATCTTAGAGATCTTGAGGAAGTAATAATGAGGCATTATAAAACTAAATATAGAAACAACAGTTGTAGGTGTGTTTGTTTTAACTCCAAGTGGGGTTGGTGCCTCTTTTCTTTGAGTGGTTCCTTTGCTAACCCACAGCCTCTTCTTCAAACCCACATCTTCCAAGCCCAAGGTCACCGGGCAACTCAATCTCTGAGCACAGTAAAGGGTTCTCTGCCAGAGGAAAAACATGCCCAAGAGTTACTGCTAATCAGAGATTAATGCTAATCAGAGTTAGATTCTGCTAAACAGAATATAACTAAATACCACTACTTAATTGGATTTTCATCTAAGAAGTTAATGAGGTAGAAGCAATGGGGAGAAAGAAGGAGGGAGGGAGGAAAGGAGTCCCTACTTTAATGGTTCCCTCTGCTCTACAGATCTTCTAGTCAGGACTCACCAGGGAAGAGGGTCTCAAAGGAATATCAAAGACATTTACTCTCTCTAGAAGGTATGAATGCTGTTCCTTCACTCGAGGAACAGAAAACTACTGGGTCTAGATTTTCAGACCTGAGTGGATGAGTCTGAGAAAGAGGAGTGTTTGGCTTTCTTGGCCCCAGAACCTGGCTCTTGAGTTCCACGGCATCTAAAAGCAACGGAAACAGAGGGTGGATGTGGAGCCTGGCTTTCATCCCAAGTTGGCCATTTCCCTTCAGTCCAATCTCTAAGTGCTTTCTCTCTAGAGGGCTTTCTTTTTCTTTTTCTTAAAAGATTTAATTTATTTATTTAACAGAGAGAGAGAGAGAAAGAGAGAGATTACAAGTAGGCAGAGCAGCAGGCAGAGAGGGGAGGAAGCAGGCTCCCTGCCGAGCAGAGAGCCCAATGCGGGGCTCGATCCCAGGACCCTGAGATCAGGACCTGAGCTGAAGTCGAGGCTTAACCCACTGAGCCACCCACGCGCCCCTCTTTTTCTCATCTGCTGGGTTGTACACACCGGAGGAAGTTGGGAATGTGGGAACTGGCTCTATTTGAGACTGGGCTAATACTGCCTTAGTTGACTCCATGGTACTTTCTTAAGATAGTCTCTGATTAATGAAGCTCAACCTTAAAACCTTAATGGTGATTGCATATGTTCTGTCATATTGCAGATATAACTGCTACTCCGATATTAAATTTCGTATTGAAAGAAGATGGTTGTTGTGAATATTGGTAATCGTCTATTGCATTTCCCTACATTAACCATGATCTTTCCCATCCTGTTTCACTGTGTCTTCACTACACAATTCTGTTTTCAGCTGTCTGGCTGATGATGGAGAAGGCAGTTTTGCAAGTCATTCACAGCAAAAGGTCATGTCAGAACTTCTGCAAGTCAACCGAACAGATAGAATGTGTGGAAATAAAGACTCATGAAACCAGACTATTAGGATCTGGAATGATTTTTTTTTAACAAAGGTAGGTAGGATCAGATTAGGGACTTCATATACATCAAAGTATTAGTCCTCACAAGAATTGTAAGATTTATGCTGTGGATACAGATACAGAGATTTAGAGATTTCTTTTCAGTTATCCAAAGTCACAGAGCAAGGAGCAGATTAAACTCAGATATAGGCACTGTAAGCTATAGTCTCAGCCCTCTATTCTATTCTGCCTCTAATGTTATCTCCATTTTTCTTCTGAAGAAACAGGAAAAATAAACAAAAGACTTAACTCTTGTCACACATTGGTTAGTGACATACTTGGATTGACTCCCTTTTATAGCAACAGAAGTCTTTCAGTTTCCAGTGGGTTCTCTGAAGATATTAGTTTTTGGGGAAAAGTTCATCTCAGCAAGGTCATTCTTTGCTCTTTCAGGACTAACTAGACATGGAGATGAGGAATCACACTCCTGTAACCATGTTCCTCCTGATGGGAATCCCTTACACAAAAGGGCTGGAAAATGTGCTCTTTGTCTTCTTTCTGGCCTTCTACCTGCTCACTCTTCTGAGGAACCTGCTCATTCTTCTGGCCATCCTCACTTCCTTCACCCTGCATACCCCAATGTATTTCTTCCTGAGAAACCTGTGTTTGACATCTTTTTCCCTTCCATGAGTTCCCCCCAAATGATGCTCTCCCTCATGCAGCAAAGCTGGACCATCTCTTACCAGGGCTGTGACTGCCAACTCTTCTTCTACCACTTCCCGGGGGTCACTGAGTGTTTCCTGTACACCGTGATGGCCTATGACCATTTTGCAGCCATCTGCCACCCCCTGAGATACACAGTTGTCATGAACCCCAGGGTGTGTGCCATCATGACACGAGGCACCTGGATGGGGAGCTGTCTGCATGCATCTGTCCTCACTTTCCTCATCTTTAAGTAGCCCTACTGTGGCCCCAATGAGGTGGACAGTTACTTCTGTGATATCCCGGTGGTGCTGCCCCTGGCCTGTGCAGACACCTCTCTAGCCCAGACAGTGAGCTTCACCAATGTAGGTGTTGTGGCACTCGTGTTTTCTTCTTATCCTTGCTTCTTATACTCACATGGTTGTCTCCATATTGAAAATCAGCTCCTCAGCAGGCTGGCGCAGAGCCTTCTCCACCTGCAGTGCCCACCTGACTTCCATCCTGCTCTTCTATGGACCAGTGGTCCTCATTTATCTCCGGCCTGCCTCCAGCCCCTAGCTGGATTCTGTGGTTCAGGTGCTGAATAATATTGTTACCCCTTCCCTGAATCCTTTGATATACACCTTGAGAAACAAGGATGTAAAGTTGGCTCTCAGAAAAGCACTAATCCAAGGAGTACCTACTTATGGGGCAAAACCTTTCAGGTCATGCTCTGTCCCTACAACTTGGTCTTATATTTATCTGGGCCAACTTGTCCCTTAGAGTTCGAGTGATTGCCAAGTGGGATTTGGGACAAGTAGGTGAAGTTGAAAAGATTATGGTATGATTTATGTGTATATATATGTTTATATAATTGCTTATTCAACAAAATCTCTTTTTTTGGTCTCTCTTTTTTTTAATTCTTTTTTTTTTTTATAAACATATAGTGTATTATTAGCCCCAGGGGCACAGGTTTGTGAATCGCCAGGTTTACACACTTCACAGCACTCACCATAGCACATACCCTCCCCAATGTTCATAACCCCACTCCCCTCTCCCAACCCTCCTACCCCCGGCAACCCTCAGTTTGCTTTGTGACATTAAGAGTCTCTTATGGTTTGTCTTCCTCCCGATCCCATCTTGTTTCATTTATTCTTTACCTACTCCCCCAAACGCCCAACGTTGCATCTCCACTTCCTCATATCAGGGAGATCATATGATAGTTTTCTTTCTCTGATTGACTTATTTTGCTAAGCATAATACCCTCTAGTTCCATCCACATCGTCGCAAATGGCAAGATTTCATTTCTTTTGATGGCTGCATTGTATTCCATTATATATATATATATATATATATATATATATATATATATATATATACCACATCTTTTTTTTTTAAAGATAAAGGCTATCTTGATTTTTTAAAAGATTTTATTTATTTATTTGCCAGAGAGAGAGAGAGAGAGAGAGAGCACAGGCAGAGTGGCAGCAGAGGCAGAGGGAGAAGCAGGCTCCCCACTGAGCATGGAGCCCGACATGTGACTTGATCCCAGGACACTGGGATCATGACCTGAGCTGCTTAACCAACTGAGCCACCCAGGCGTCCCTATACCACATCTTCTTTATCCATTCATCTGTTGATGGACATCTAGGTTCTTTCCATAGTTTGGCTATTTATTCAACAAAATCTTTTACAAGGCTTATTAGGTGCCAAGCACTATTCTCTGCACTTTACAAATGCTGATGTATCTAATCACCATAATTATCACATGGAGTAGATAATTGATTATGATAAATGATCCCAATTTACTGAAGAGGATTTTAAGGCATTGAGAGGTGAGATACTTCCAGTGTCATAAAATTAGAAAGATGTTGAGCTAATATGTGAAAGGAATGGTCCTTATCTGGTACTAATGTTGCCTCTGTATTGTAAGGATTATAGCGTAAATATGTACTTCTTCCAGGAACTTCTTGTCAATTAGTTTTCAGTGTACAGGTCTTTCACTTCTTTGGCTAAATTAATCCCGAGGTATTTTATTCTTTTGGATGCTGTTATAAGCAGGGTTGTTTATTTAATATCCATTTGGGAATTTTCATTGCCAGTATATGGAAATACAGTTGATTTTGTATATTGATCTATCCTTCAATCTCCCTGAACTCCTTCATTAGTTCTAATAGGTTTTTAGTGGATTTGTTGTATTTTCTATATACACAATCATGTCATGGGCAAATAGAGACACTTTTACTTTTTCCTTTCTCATACAGATGTGTTTTAGTTCTTTTTCTTGCCTAATTTCCCTAGCTAGCAATTCTAGTACAATGTTGAATAGAAGGGCTAATAGTAAGCATCCTTGTCTTGTTCTTCAGATGGAAGGAAGGTATCTAGTGTTTTACCATAAAGTATGCTGTTGGTTGTGGGTTTTTCATACATGCTTGTTATCCCGTTGGGGAAGTTTCCTTCTATTCTTAGTTTGTTGAGTGTTTTTTATTATGGAAGTGTTTTGCTATTATCAAGTGATTTTTCTGCAGCTATTGACATGATCATGTGATTTCTGTGTTTTTCTTTTTGCTTTCTTGTTTATTTTATAACATTTTACTAGAATGATAAATGACAATAGATTTAAAAGAATGAAGCTTTTGGCAGACTATAGGACATTCACCTAAGAGTACATTACTTTGGAACTTTTGTTACTTTCTTAATATGTTTTTTATCATGTTCAATTAGCCAGCATAGAGTACATCATTAGTTTTTGATACAGTGTTCAATGATTCATTAGTTATGTATAACACCCAGTCCTCCTCACCACATGTGCCCTCCTTAATACCCATCCCTCGATTACCCCATCCCCCATTCCCCTCCCTTCTGTAACCCTCAGTCTGGTTTCTGGAATCCAGAGTTACCCCTATTTGTCTCCCTCTCTAATTTCTTCCCATTCAGTTTTCCATCCCTTCCCCTGTGGTCCTCCACACTATTCTCACTTGCTTTTTAATATGGAGCATTATATAAATTGATTTTCAGATATGACTGCAAAGTTGCATACCTGGGATAAACCCTCATTTGATCACAGTGTATAATTCTTTTGACACATTGATGGATTTGGCTTGTGAGTATTTTCTGGAGTATTTTGGTATCAGGGTCATCCAGGCTTCATGGAATGAGTTAGGAAGTGTTCTTCCCTCTTCTATTTTTTGGAAGCACTTGTGAAGAATTTTATTTTTTCTAGTGTATGGGTCACGTTTTCCTGTTTCTTTGTCATAATTTTCTTGTTGTTGAAAACTAGACATTTTAGCTAATGTATTTTATTGTCTATGCTGGGTCCAGAGCATGTTATTGTTATTTGTTTATTCAGGGAGGGGCGGGTAATTTTGGTGAAGTCTATTCCTCTGCCTACAGTGTGAAACCTCTGCTGTTGTTCCTAGGGGTAAGGTATAGTCTTGTGGGTGCCCAAAGTTGTCCTCACACTACACTGGTGCTGGCAGGGCTCACTTTGATGGTGTCTTTCCCTGGCCACAACCAGCTGAAGAGCTCCACTAATTTCTGACTGATTGCTTTATTATATTTCCACAAGGTCTGGGCACCTAAATTGCTCTAAAAAAGAATCCAATCATGTTTCAGTTCCTTGAAGGTGTAGTTCCATGAGGTACAGGTTTGACATTTGTCCTGACCCCAGGCAGGGTTTTTTTCTTGTCTTTCCCCTGTTTGATTCTCTCCCCAGGCAGAGTGTCTGAACCAGAGCTCCGGAGCTGGGAGTGGAGACAGTGGTGTGCTTCTCTCTTAGACCTCTACTTCAAGAGCTTCATACTCTGGAAATGGGAGATGAGCAGTAGCCTCACATCATCTCAGCTTGTGCCTCTTGGTGTGGAACCATCGTCTTACGACCCACAGCAAAGTCAGTCAGGGCCCCAGTATTCTCTACTTTCATCAGTGGAGCTGGGCAGAAGAAGGGAGCTGTCACATTTGGCTACACTCACCTGGAACTTAGCCTCAGCAACAGGTAGTTGGTGACAGGATGAGAAACTGACATCCTGCCCCTCCCAGGAAGCTAATCTCTGACTGGGAGCTGGGGAGAAAGAACCGGTTCTTGGCCGCACCAGTCTGGAGTAGAGTTTCTGTCGCACTGGATTGGATGGGGATAGCAGGGAGCATATCTCAGTTCAAATACTACAGATATTCTCTGTTATTACCAACTTATGGTACAGTTCTTGAATTATTATAATTATTTTTCCCGTATATCCCTAGGACCACTTTCAGAGACTTTGTATAGCTTATTAAAATTTTTATCAGTTTTGCCAGGAAGAGATCTGCTGTCCTGCTAGAAACCCGCCCCCCCAATAAAATGTTAATAAGCATATTTTTAAAGGCTGCACGATATTCCATTTTATCAATATAATCATAATAATTCATGTATCACCAACCTTATCATATGATTTATTATTCCCCATTAGCCAATACCTTATGTGAATACTTTTGTGCTTAAAGTTTTCCCCATATTTCATAGGTGTTTTTAGTTGTAGTATTACTGGCTAAAAGATATAAGCTGTTTTGTTTGTTTTAGGCACCGTGTCAAAATACTTTACAGAGATGTCTTATAACCACCCCCCAAAATATATATTCCCTTCAGTATACTGTCACAAAATTTGTTAAGTTAGTAATTCATTGTTGGAATGTTCATTGTTATTTCAAATGGGGCAGTATAATTTTATATATTTATTCATAAAAACTTTTTAATATAGGTATGGGGAATTTTCTTATTTTGTGTTCTTCAGAAATTGAGAATATTAACTTTTCCTATGTTTACTCATTTTGTTATTTTTTGTTTTCATTTGCAGTATTTTATGTAAATACATATAAAATAGAATTACATATAGATAGAATTACATTTATACATATAAATAGATATAAATACATATAAAATACATATACATATAATATAAATATACATATAAAATAGAATTACATATAAATAGAATTACATATAAAATAAAATTCTCTATTTTATATGTAATGAAATTTTTCAACCTTTTTTCTGTTTTTTTATTCTTTTTCCTTATTTGTGTTAACCTAGAAGTTTTTGGTACTCCTTTTAAATAAATGTTTAATAATGAATTCTAGGTGTTCTTTTTAGACAACAAATTCATTAATGTGCTTGGAATTTACTTGATTAAAATTTGGATCAGACAAGATCGGGCACGGTCAGGGTGGTATGGCCATAGAGGGTATTATGCTTAGTGAAATAAGCCAATAAGAGAAAGACAACTATCATATGATCTCCCTGATATGAGGAAGTGGAGATGCAACATGGGGGGTTTGGGGGGTAGGAAAAGAGTAAATGAAAGAAGATGAGATCGGGAGGGGGACAAACCATAAGAGACTCTTAATCTCACAAAACAAACTGAGGGTTGCCGGGGGTAGGGGGGTCAGGAGAGGGTGGTGGGGTTATGGACATTGGGGAAGGTATGTGCTACGGTGAGTGCTGTGAAATGTGTAAACCTGGCGATTCACAGACCTGTACCCCTGGGGCTAATAATACATTATATGTTTATAAAAAAATTAAAAAAATTAATGAACATTTTTGGAAATTTAATTTGTTTATCTTCCTGATAGCTAACCTGTTGTCTTATTATTTACTATTTGGATGAATTCCCAATATTAATCTATCTGTGAGCTCTTAGCATAAACTAAATAGTCATTGATACTAGCTTTCATTTGTTTCATTTGTTTGAACTTTATTCAGGGATTCACATCTATTTTAACTACAGATTTGGTGGCATGTTTTTAAAATTAATTTTTAGTCTCATCTGTTACCTTTATAAAATAAATCAGATAAACATACTGATTAAATTTTGTGTGCTATAGAAAAGAGAACACAGGAGGATTATCTTTTTCTTAAAATAGTCCATAACATCATCTGGTTGTTATGTGATTTTTGTAAGTAATTCTTAGAAAATGTTTTTCTTTAATCTATACCATTAATCTATTCAGATTTTCCATTTTTCTCTTGAGTTGCTCTTGTGATGAATACTTTCCTAATGAAAATTTCATTTTATCAATTTAGTGACTTTCACACTTTAGCTACTTTAAATCACCTTGAGTCTGTGAGATTAGAGATTATAATTTAAAAATACAGTTCCTGTGTGTCATCCTCCAGAGATTCTGATTCATAAAGTCTGAAGAGAGGACCAGAAATCCCTATCTGTAAAAGCACACTCAGGGGATTAATTTGGGCTTTCAAGCTTATCAGAATAACTACACTAACTTTTCTCCTTGTATCTGTTATTATATTCCCATTCTCACTATAATTTTTGTTTGCACTTTCTTGCTGTCTACATAATTAGATTTGCCAAAAGTTTGTCTTTTATTCAGTTATGTGCTGAATGAAAGACTTTTATATATATAATAGATATATATATTTATTAGTTGTCTGGACATTTGGTTTTGAGGTGAAAGATGTTGGGTTGTCTCTTTGTTACTCATTCATTCCAATATCATTAATATATCTTTTTTTTAAAACTTGGGTCTTTTCTCTTGCTTTGTATAAAATTGTACGTATGTGTGGGATGCCTGGGTGGCTCAGTTGGTTGGACGACTGCCTTTGGCTCAGGTCATGATCCTGGAGACCCGGGATCGAGTCCTGCATTGGGCTCCCGGCTCCACGGGGAGTCTGCTTCTCCCTCTGACCTTCTCCTCGCTCATGCTCTCTCACTGCCTCTCTCTCAAATAAATAAATAAAATCTTTAAAAAAAAATTACTGGCATCAAAGTGGTCGTAGTATCATCTTCCCATTAAAAAAAATTGTACGTATGTGTATGATGTTTTTACCCACATGGTTAATTATAAGGAGCTGTAGGGTTTTTATAAACTTTGCTCTTTGAAAATTATTATTTTATACCTTAGTTGTTAGAAAATATGAATGATATGATTTCCATTTTGGAATTGATTAAAGATATTTTTATATTCTCACATGTGATCAAGTTGTGTCTGTCTATATATACCAGCATCAAAAACAGGCTTGTTATGTACCAAAATTTTTAACATCAATTTAAGCATCAGATTTTTTTTTCAAACTTCACTTGTTTCTTGTTTTAATATTTCCTGATACTATACTATTTAATGGCTTTACCATACAAAATTATGATAATATTGCAATCTGGGGCATAGAAATTATTAATACTCATGCTGTAATTGAGGAGGGGAAAAAGCCTTTAAATTTTACCATTGGATTTCTAACTAGGATTTTTTCTTACTTTCTTTTTATCTTGACTAAATTTCTCTTGATCTAAACTTGGTATCTTTCTGACTCCCATTTTCCTCTTACTAGAGACCCTGTCTTTCTCACTTTTATCACTCAGAGTACATCAGTTACAGATTTTTCTCCTTATTTCCCTACATGTCCAAAGAACTCCCTCCTTTCTCCCTCTAACTCTAGCTCTCCAGCTATGTTGCATATTAGAAATTGCTATCTGCTCAGGGCTGTAGAAAGGAACGTTGATGGAGAAGAGAGTATATGGGTGGCTGGCTTAGAGTCAGAAGATGATAGAACTGGGACCAGACAAAAGACTTACTCTTCCTCATTCTTTCTTCTTCTTTAACTTATTTATTTTTAACTTATTAATTATTTTTAACTTCTTCATTTATTTATTTATTTATTTATTAGAAGTCGGTTCATGGTTAGGTCATGATTTCCAACCTCTCTCTTTTTCACTCTTTTCTTTGTTTCAGATAATACCTATCTGTGTTCCCATTATTGGAAAATTTCCCCAGATTCTAAGACATCTTTTTCAAAATGATTTTATATCATTGGTTTCTGGCATGATTACAAGTTTTGAACATCCTTATGGGCATTTTAATTAAAAGATAAGACAAGGCTACTGTGCCACCACCTCAATTTATAACCTCTCCAAATGGAAACATGTAATTATAAATTGTACTTCCTCTTCCTGGACTTACTCTATATTGGTTTTGGACTTACACTTGTTATTATCTACATCTAACATCTAACAATGTTAGACTTACTCCATATTGGTTTTGGTGAGGAACTTGTCAATTGTCTATGCCAGAATATAGAAAACTTGCTATGAACATTTAGAGGGTAGCCTTCCTGAGCACATTACTAGATCACACACACACACACACACACACACACACACACACACAATTCACGTAAAGAAAATGGAAAAAAATTCATTAATCTCTTTCCTTAAAATAAAATGATAGTTTTGCTCTGTGTTTAAGGTTGCATTTCTGCATAATCAGTGAATTAAGCACAATAAATGAAATTAAACTCACTATAAGTGGTTGTTCATTTTGATGGAAATAACATTGGAGGAGCTGTGTGATGTAAGCTAGTTTAGCTACCTTCTCTCAATTTTAAGCTTCTATTCTGAGATAAATGGGAATCTCAACCATTTCTCACTCTTTAGCGATTGTATGAAAATTTCTCATTTCCTTCCTTTTAATGTAATCATAAAAAAATAGATACCGAATATAAAAGCAAATGTATTTTCTTTTCTTTTTTTTTTTTTTTTTTTTTTTTTTTTTTTTTTTTTTTTTTTTTTTTTTTTTTTTTTTTTTTTTTTTTTTTTTTTTTTTTTTTTT
>PISX010022933.1:0-30759 GCA_004024625.1 Mellivora capensis
TCTCGCGCCCCCACCCCAAGCTCACATACACTCTTTTTTTCTCTCTTAAAAAAAGAAAAAGAAAAAAGAAAATTGCAGAGTCTTACTGCAGAAGGTCCAACATCCAAATACCAAGAGTTCTACTACAAAGGCACAATACAGAAAAAACTGTGAAGGGAATTATCAAATAAGAAAAAAATTTTCCAAAGTGAATTATCAGTAGCCAACTTGGAAAAGGCCACCTGATATCTAGACTCTTATAAAGGTACATCACTGTGCAATTTAAGGTTGTTGGGAATAAAATAACCATTCTGCCTCTAATGAGAAAAGAAGAGGTCCTGTAACACAAAGGACTGGGAATCAGCAAAGACTCATTATTTTGGCAGGAATACATAGCTGCTGGCAGAGGATGAGTAATAATTTCATAATTCTAAGGAAAATGATTTCCTACCTAAAATTCTACACTCAGCCAAATCATCAAATAAATGGACAAATATAATAAGGACATCTTCAAATGTCTCCAAAAACTCTTTTCCTGTGAATCCTTACTCAGGGTGCATGATGAGAGTATTTTTCAGCAAAATGAAAGACCACACACCAAAAAAGGGCAAGACAATATCCAGGAAAGAGAGGATCCAAAACAGGAGAGATGTAGAATTCTGGGGGTCACGGGAAAGGAAAACGGCAAACCATCAGCAATGCAGCAGGTCTGGAGAATGACAGTCCAGAGCGGAGGCCAGTCCGGAAGGAAAACGGAAGGGAAAAAAAATCCATGAAACAATGTAAACTAGTAAATTACTGATGAGTGTCAGCATATTTAAAAGACTTTTTTTTTTCTGTCACAGAGTTTGAAGATAAGCTGATAGGTACATAAAAAACAAAGCAAACAAAGAAAGAGAGAAAGGGAAAGAATAACTTGGTGGAAAAAATGAACAAGAAAGTATAATCAAACCACTGTTAGGCTCCGCTATGAATACTATTAATACAGTCATATATGTAACTATTAGAAAACTGACAACCAAACATTGTGATATTAAGACACCAGGGAAATGTGGAAAGAGTGTTTGATGTGTGTGTACGGTGGGGGCAACATGTGTGGAGAGGCTCCAGGAGAGCAAGCCTAATCCTCATCTTCATTAGTTGGAAAATAGATAAAACCAAAAAACTAAACAATAGCAGTAAGTAGATAGCATTTAAAAATATGGATCCAAGTATTAGAAGAAACAGACAAAAAAGCTGAAAGTGATTATCTCTGGAGAGGGACAAGGCATTATAAGCTTTGAAGTACTGACTTAGAAATTATGTACAATTATGGGACGCCTGGGTGGCTCAGTTGGTTGAGTGGCTGCCTTCGGCTCGGGTCATGATCCCGGCATCCTGGGATCGAGTCCTGCATCGGGCTCCTTGCTCGGCAGGGAACCTGCTTCTCCCTCTTCCTCTACCTGCCACTCTGTCTGCCTGGGCTCTCGCGCTCTCTTTCTGACAAATAAATAAATAAAATCTTAAAAAAAAAAAAAAAAGAAATTATGTACATTTATGACTTTTTTTAAAATAAAAGTTAAAGCCAAAATAAAAATGATTTTTATATGAAGGTCAATATTAATTTGTGAAAACAACTGGGTTTTGGGGAAGTCTGTTTGTTATTTTTTGTCATCTACCATTAATGGCAATTTACTAAATGTTCCTCGATTCCCTTCCCTTGTTTACCTGGGCTTTTTGGTGGGGGGTGCGCCATCACTGAAGAATCCAAGAATCTTGTCTATATCAGAGGCCTGGCTCCCTGTAGAAGCCATCCAGTTTCTAAAATAGATTAAACACCACAGACCACAATTAGATCTGTAATATATACCATTTAAAATAGCACACACGTTAAACAGTTTTAATGAGATGTATACCCTAAAGGTGTTCTAGAGGTAGTCCCTGCTCTACGGAGATTCACTAATTAATGAGCATCTCTAACTTAAAGAATTAAATTCATCTGAAAGAAATTAACCTTGAAATTATGACTGGTACTCCATACTGTCATCTTGTTTCTGTTCCTAAAGGCTCCCACCACCCCCTTCTTCCCAAAACAAAACAAAAATCAATGTCAATTCATACCAATTATTGGACACGACTTTGTGGAGCCCAAGAAATATCTGCTAGTATCCCCAGAGACTAGCTTGGGAAGACATAAGGAATAAAAGCAATCCATGGATAAGTGCGATAATAAACCCCAATTATCCATTTACTATCAACTAAAGAAATCACCGAGTCAAGAACAGAACAATCAATACTAACTTGCTGATTGTTAGACACTCCTTATTGCTGAACAACTATGTCTTCACAGGCAGTGAGGCATGTCTCCCTAGCTGAACACACTGGACTCTGAGACTCTGTGATAAACGGGAAAGGTATTATCAAAGATGCATGAAGAAGGACCAATTATGTTCAGATGATGGGATAACTAGCAAAAGTAAGAGATTACCATGGATTAGAGCAAAAATTATAATGAGAAGTTTTAACCACACAAAACTTTAGTAAATTTGCTAAATCTAAGGACCATTAATTCTAAAACAGCAATATTTTAAATAGTGTGTACATACACATCCAAAAAAAGATAATACAAGAGTACCAGAGTTGTGGATGTTTTATTACCGTTGCACTGTCAATGTTTAGAAATAACCCAGGGGCGTCTGGGCGGCTCAGTGAGTTAAGCATCTGACTGTTTCAGCTCAGGTTGTGAGCTTAGGGTCTTGATCTCACGGGTCATGCGATCGAGTCCTGTTTTGGCTCTACGCTAAGCAAGGGGTCTGCTTGAGGATTCTCTCCCCTTGCCCCTCACCCCATGCACCTCCTCTCTCTAAATAAATAAACAAATCTTTAGAAATAACTGAATTACTACTAATTATTTCAAGTTTACTATTTTATAGAAAGCTTTTTCTTTATGTAAACATTTTCTAAAGTTTGCTGAATTAATTTTTCTGGTAAAGAGACGACTCAGTTCCTTACCCCATATTGCTTCACACATAATGGAATTCTTTGGTATCATAATCATTAGGAATATAGGAATCTCAAAACATAAAGTGAGTTAGGAAGTAGGCCATCGTCCTAGTCACATCTTTGATTCTGTTGGTGAGAAAGCTGGATCTCAGAGAAGACGTGTAACCACTAAGTTGTGCCTTAATAATCACTGGAAATGCCTGTTAATGTACGTGTTCTTAAAAATAAGGTCTATTAATTAGCTTAAAAGACAGTATATATTTTCAGGCTCTAAACTCAAATTGCTGAACCAGAATCTCCAGAATCTTCAGGAAATTCTTATGAGGAGGCAAAAAGGAAACATCCAAATAAAATGCAGTGATTTTTCTACAACCCAGCTAACTCTGTTAAATGTGGGACATTTAACACAGAAGGCATGCCATCTGCTATATATTACAGTCAATACCATCCCAGTTTGCTAAGAGTTAATCGCCAATAAAATATTTCCATTAAGTTTTAGTTTATGGAAGTCATTTTCTACTCTCAGGTCCAGTCTGTGCTCCAGACTGGAGAAGCAGTGTAGGAGGGCGGTTACTTCTACATTATGTGAGATGACCCATTAGCTTGGGGATAGTTTTTAAAAACACACAATGAAAAGTGTGTATGTTCATGCTCTTTCCTTAAACACGGTTCTAAAAGGCCATGATCTGAACAAATTAAACCCATGCAAAAAATTAAGAAAAGATCAAAAAAAGTAAAAAGGGAAGTAACTTAATGTTTATTAAGTTGTGAAGACAGACATCTTTAGAATTCAGTGCTCAGTTCAGCTACTAAACCAGTTTCAGCCAACTGTTAGTGTTTACCAAATGCCAAACACTATTTACAAATATTAACTAATACAATCCCTATAAGCTTATGAAATATAATGATTACCCTATTTTAGGGATAAGAAAACTGAAGGACAGGAAGGCTGGATAGCATAATTCAAACCAAGGTGGTCTGCCCCCCAAGACCATGGTCTGAACCATTCTATTATTATAACCTAAAAACACTCTCCAAGTAGTAGCATCTCACCTTTATGTTCATTTGTTTTTAATTTGCAGGCCAAAACTATCAAAAAAGGAAGATCCCACATTCCAGAAAGATTTACTCAAAATAATTGTGTAATGCTTGACAGCTGCTACGTGACTAGGCACTCTGTTGATGGAATCATGGCACCCAGTTAAAATGAGAAGCTAAACGAAACAGCTTTTTCTGGTGACAAGTGCTGTGTTTGTTACATATCCCCTACTACCACTAATCTACCTAGACCAGTCCTATCATTCTCTCCTGGAAAATATGCTAGGCCACTTTTGCTGGATTCTAACAGATGATAAATTCTTGATGTTTACACCTGAATACTAAGCTTTCTTATTTTTTTTTTCTTTACAGAGTCAACTATTCTGAAGGTCCACTCATTCTACATAATTCTAAGAGAATTAAATATGGCCAACAGCTCCTAACAAATTGTTACTGCAATGTTTTGAGTCCTCTTATTTAGGAACTGAATGAGAAGAAATTCACTGTTGTCACATTATATTTCATCATATACACATCGTGTTTTGTAACATGATAACATCTTTCCTTCAGGCTAAAGGATGCCTCATACACTACAATCTCATATATACACCCAGTGGCATCAAAGCATAAACCATATCTTATTTCTTCCAGAGTAATGTTTCAGAAAAGAAAGAAATCCATTTTAGTGTTTACCCTAAACAACATGCAGTTACTTATAAAAAGCTTTCACACAGATTATAAAAATCTTATAAAGAATTCCTAACATGTATCAACTAGTTCACACATTAACTTCTTTATGTGATCACTATTTGAACTTTTCATTTCAGTGGGACTTGCTATGTACAGCAGAGGTGGGAAAAGCTTTTCTGCCACAAGAAGACAAAGGCAATTACCTGTGGCAGTGTCTTTGTTACTACCATTACTGCTAAAAGCCACCAAAAAATCCTTCAAGACCAAGCAAGAGAGCTCAGCAAAATAAAAGTCAGATATTTGGTAAATGCTGAGAAAAGTAACAACAACCTCATTAAATTTTGTAAGACCCAAGTCTGCATATAAGAAAGGACACTTACACTTTGAAACCTGTCAGCTTGGCAGGAAATAGAATGCTTCCATCTGGTTAATTAAAGGGAAAAATCAAGGCAAGTGTTTTGGGAAAAATCCATTAAGAAACACGGAAAAGGGACAAGAAGAAAGGAGGTGGTTAGGAGACTGAAATTAAATTCATATAAACCAGCAGACTTGTGGATTTGAAAACATTAGCAAATCACAGTAGCTCTTGCTTTCCTAGCTAATTTGGCTCCTTTTCTAGTTCAAGAATCAGAGTAAGGTCTCTTCCTGTGCTTCCAGTGTGTGGTATTCAGCACAAACAACTGGCAGGCCAGAAGGAACTCAGAATACATCTTGGTTTATGGGTGGATGGAATAAATCAAAACGAGAGAAAAGTTCTAATGATGACATTTTTGCCTAGAAATAAAAGATTTACAAATGACTAGCATGAGGAAGTGGGTACCTTTCTTGCCTTAAAAGATCAGTTGTATTTACAGCATGCTTTTTTCCCCATTCTATTTTAAAAATAAATAAACAAATAAAAGGGTGGTACCAGGGTGGCTTAGTCAGTTAAGGTCTGCCTTTGGCTCAGGTCATGATCCTAGAGTCCTGCCTGGGAACAAGCCCAGCATCCATCAGGGCTCCCTGCTCAGCAGGGAGTCTCCTTCTCTCTCCCTCTGCCCCTCCCCCTGCTTGTGCTCTATCTCTGCTCTTTCTCTCAAATAAAGAAATAAAATCTTTAAAAAGATAAAATAAAATCCAAAATGGTATCATAATGTACTTAACATGTTTTTTAAAAAATAAGACCATGACTAGAATGAAGACTGGCTTATTTCTCTAGCACAAACACATAAAAGGGTTAACTTCATTTTTTAAGGGAAAAAGATAGTCATCCTCCAACTTGGAAGAAACCAAATCCCTCTAGCTGTGGCTTTTGGACTAATTCCAACACATCTGGTTTTCAACAACTATGGGGGAGGGAGAGAGGAAGAGACATCCAGTGTAAAGTCCTACAAAAGCATACTCAACCAGCTTGCTGACAATTAACAAATCAAATGTTTTACTCAGGTCATTGGTGAATTCAGTTCTATAATGTAGACTGCACCCTTTCTTATCAGTGTATAAAACAAATTTTCCATTTTCTTCCTTCTAACACACACACAGACAAAACCGATATAGAGGAATTACATCTACACACGCTAGGGTGGGATTCCCGTGTACCGCTCTTGAAGCATTTGCTCTACCTCTGCTTAACTCAGTTTTGCTCTTACTTCCGTATCTAAATTGTATGTGCCTGACATCCTCTGTGTTCTGTCAGATAAGATCTGCATCACACTTACTTCCTGAAAATCTGCTGTAATGTAGTCACTGATAAAATATCAGACTGATACTACTTACTCTTGGTTTCCTAAAGATTTTAAAGAATGAGAGGTTTGGGGCGCCTGGGTGGCTCAGTGGGTTAAAGCCTCTGCCTTCGGCTCAGGTCATGATCCCGGGGTCCTGGGATCGAGCCCCAAATCGGGCTCTCTGCTCAGCAGGGAGCCTGCTTCCCCCTCTCTCTGCCTGCCTCTCTGCCTACTTATGAACTCTGTCAAATAAATAAATAAAATCTTAAAAAAAAAAAAAAAGAATGAGAGGTTTGCCCCCAATTCTACAAAGTCTTTTTTAAAGATTTTATTTATTTGTCAGAGAGAGAGAGAGAGAGAGAGAAAGAAAGATAGGCAGAGGGAGAGGCAGACTCCCTGCTGAGCAAGGACCCTGATGCAGGACTTAATCCCAGGACTCCGGGATCATGACCTGAGCAGAAGGCAGACAGACGCTCAACCAACTGAGCCACCCACGCACCCCTAGAAAATCTTTTAATTCAAGTCCCAAGATCAACCATGTTGATATTCCAGGAAAAAGAGCTCAGATGTATACATGCATATATTTCACGTATATATTTCATGTTTTCATGGTATTTTCAATTATAAAACCAAAGTAACATATCATGTACTAGGAACAAAACTGTTTCAAGAAGGAACAGTATAGGGCGCCTGGGTGGCTCAGTTGGTTAAAGCCTCTGCCTTCGGCTCAGGTCATGATCTCAGGGTCCTGGGATCGAGTCCCACATCAGGCTTTCTGCTCAGCAGGGAGCCTGCTTCCTCCTCTCTCTCTGCCTGCCTCTCTGCCTACTTGTGATCTCTGTCAAATAAATAAATAAAATCTTTAAAAAAAAAAAAAAAAGAAGGAACAGTAACACATCCAAACATCCAAATTAAGATTTCATTTGAATTAGAAGCTCGTGATTGAAGTTGATGATTTTACCGTGCAAAGAATAACTTCCTTGTCACTGCTCTCCTTCTTGTGAAGCTTCTGAGAAGGTATACCCTGAAAACAATGACACATGTGGCTAAGGAAGGAGACTTTTTAATAAAATATTTTCCATGTATCAAGTAGTACAATCACACAATTTCATTGCAAATGGCAAAGGGTACTCACTGAAAATGAGATTAAATAAATCTTCAAGGGCAAGATTTTATGTTCTAGGGAATCTCTGAAAACTAAATCCCTCCTCTGGACACAGTGTGGGTTATGTATGGCAAATACTTTCAAGGGCTTCCTTTTCAGGCGAAAAGAGCACACACAATACTGCTACATACAAATGCAGATTCATCCAAGTTTGGGCAACCCAGAAGATCTCATCATTATAGAGGATCTCTCTCTGAGTTAAAATCTGAACAGCCTTAAAGAAGGGAAGACTTTTCTGTAGCAACAAAAATAAAAATGTTTATTAAGAATTAAAAAAAAAAAAAAAGAATATCCCACCTAACTTCCCCCTTTTCACTTTCTTGAGGATTTCTGACTTCAAACAGTACTGAATTTGACAATTTAGAAAAAAGTTATATTTTGACAACATAAAGCTTGGTAAATGTCATGATTAAAAACCCTAAGTTTACCTGAATGTTAACGGTGATTAACTGAATTCATGGTCAACCTGAAGTGAAACACCTCAGAGGTCCCTACATCACTGGCCATGGAATTCAACCCCATTAAACAGCAAAACCAAGGACAGAATATAAGATATAAAGTAGATTTGCTCTACAATTATTCTTAAGAGTTAACTAAAAGGAAAATAACATGTCCTTCATTAAGATAAGCAAAGAGAAATCACTCAAGTCCAATTTATTCATTACTTTCAAGTTCATGTTCAAGTGCATAAATAGATTAAAAAACAATTGAATAGATACCCATCTTAGGTTCTTAATTATGTTTAAAACTCAGTTATCAGAATACCATAAACTTGCTGTGAGTGTATTCAATTTCTTGTTTTAATAAAGATATTTATTTATTTGAGAGAGTGAGAAAACGCACGCACAAGCTGGGAGGTAGGGGCAGAGGGACAGGGAAAAGCAGACTTTCCACTGAGCAGGGAACCTGATGCAGGGCTTGATCCCAGAGATCATGACCTGAGCTGAAGGCAGACGCTTAACCAACTGAGCCACCCAGGTGCACCCATATTAAATATCTTCTGATCTTGTCATATCACAGCTGTAATCTCTACTAAATGTTAGGTTCTTAAATTTCCCACTTAGAAGGGCAATGGAGGGGTGCCTAGGTGGCTCAGTCAGTTAAGTGTCTGACTCTGGCTCAGGTAGTGATCTTGTGGTCCCAGGATCGAACTCCACGTTGGGCTCTGCACTCCACACAGAGTCTGCTTGGGATTCTCTCTCTCTCCCTCTCCCTCTGCGCTTCCCAACAGCACACATACTCTAACAGATAAATAAATCTTAAAAAAAAAAAAAGAAAAAGAAAAAAGAGTGGCAATGGAACTTAAGAAATGTGGCTTTTTTAGACCCTTAAAAACTGTGGCAGTCTTTTCCCTTAAAAAAAAAAAAAGAAAAGGGTAGACTACTAAATTTTGGGGTGATTCATATGCAATCCTATCTGGAGGAAGAAGAGAAAAAGCCCTGCAAATTTTTTTAAAACCGCTTCTAATTGGCAGTACTATGAACACATACCATTTCCCTTTTTTTCAGTGAGAAGAAAGTGCAGCTGATCCTTGAACAATGTGGGAGTTAGGGGCACAACCCCCTTCATGAAGTTGAAAATTCACATATAACTTTTGACTCCCCAAACCACTGTTGACATAAGCCTTTCTAGTAACATAAACAGTTACTTAACACATATTTTCTATGTTATATGTATTATGTACTATATTCTTATAACAAAGTAAGCTAGAGAAAATAAAATGTTAAGAAAATCACAAGGAAGAGAAAATACATTTATAGTGGTATACTGTATTTATCAAAAACAAATCTGTAGGGGTGCCTGGGTGGCTCAGTGGGTTAAAGCCTCTGCCTTTGGCTCAGGTCATGATCCCAGGCTCCTGGGATTGGAACTCGGCATCGGGCTCTCTGTTCAGTGGGGAGCCTGATTCCCCCTCTCTCTGTCTCTGCCTGCCTCTCTGCCTACTTGTGATCTCTGTCTGTCAAATAAATAAATAAAATTAAAACAAAAACAAAAACAAAAACCAAATCTGCATTTAAGAAAACAATCCCATTTACAAACTGCACCAAAAATTAAAATACCGAGGAATAAACTTAACCGAAGAAGTGAAAGACCTATACTCTGAAAACTATTTAACGCTGATGAAAGGATTTCAAGATGATGCAAAAAAATGGAAAGACATTCCATGCTCAAGTTGGATGAATATTGTTAAAATGTCTACACTACCCACAGCAATCTAAAGATTTACTGCAATCCCTACCAAAATACCAACAGCAATTTTCACAGAACTAGAATAACCAATCCTGAAATTTGTATGGGACCACAGAAGACTTAAATAGCCAAAGTGATCTTGAAAAAGAAAAAACAAAATAGGAGATACCACAACCCCACATTTCATATTATGTTACAAAGCAGTAATAATTAAAACAGTATGGTATTGGCACAAATACAGAAACACAGATCAATGGAATAGAACAGAAAACCCAAAAATAAACCCATAATTATAAGGTCAATTAATCTTTGACAAAGGAGGAATGAATATACAATGGGAAAATGTCTGTTCAATAAACAGTGTTGGAAAAACTGGACATCCACATGCGAAAGAGTGAAAGTGGACCACTTTCCTTCACCACACACAAAAATAAACTCAAAATCCATTAAAGACATAAATGTGATATCTGAAACTATAAAAATCCTAGAAGAGAACACAAGCAGTAATCTCTCGGACACTGGCTGTAACATTTTTCTAGATATGTCTCTTGAGGCAAGGGAAACAAAAGCAAAAATAAATATTGGGACTACATGAGAATAAAAAGTTTCTTCACAACAAAGGAAACAACCAACAAACCTAAAATGGGAGAAAATATTTGCAAATGACAAGTCCGAAAAGGATTAGAATCCACAATATATAAAGAACTGCTACACCTCAACACCCAAAAAACAATCTAATTAAAAATGGGCAGAAGACATGAACAGACATTTCTCCAAAGACATACAGATAGCCAACAGACACAATGAAGATGTTCAGCATCACTCATCATCAGGAAAATGTAAATCAAAACTACAATGAGATAATCACTTCACACCTGTCAGAATGGCTAAACTCAAAAACACAAATCACAAGTGCTGGTGAGGATGTGGAGAAGAAGGAACCCTCTTGCACTGTTGGTTGGAATGCAAACTGCTGCAGCCACTGTGGAAAACAGTATGGAAGTTACTCAAAAAATTAAAAATAGAGGGACGCCTGGGTGGCTCAGTTGGTTAAGCGGCTGCCTTCGGCTCAGGTCATGATCCCAGCGTCCTGGGATCGAGTCCCACATCGGGCTCCTTGCTTGGCAGGGACCCTGCTTCTCCCTCTGCCTCTGCCTGCCACTCTGTCTGCCTGTGCTCGCTCATTCTCCCTCTCTCTCTCTGACAAATAAATAAATTTTAAAAAAAATTAAAAATAGAACTACCCTACAATCCAGTAATCGCAGTACTGGATATTTATCCAAAGAATACAAAAACACTAATTCAAAGGGATACATGCACCACTACGTTTACTGCAGCATTATTTACGCCAGTCAAACTATGAAAGCAGCCCAAGTGTCTATCAATAATTGAATTGATGAAGAAGAAATGGTATATACATAAAATGGAATATTACTCAGTCATAAAGAATAAAATCTTGCTATTTGCAATAACATGGATAGAGCTAGAGAATATAATGCTAAGCAAGATAAGGCAGTAAAAGAAAGGCAGATACCGTAAGATCTCACTCATGTGAAATTTAAAAAACAAAACAGGGGCACCTGGGTGGCTCAGTGATTTAAAGCCTCTGCCTTCGGCTCAGGTCATGATCCCAGGGTCCTGGGATTGAGCCCGGCATCGGGCTCTCTGCTTAGTGGGGAGCCTGCTTCCTCCTCTCTCTTTCTCTCTCTGCCTGCCTCTCTGCCTACTTGTGATCTCTGTCAAATAAATAAATAAGATCTTTAAAAACAAAACAAAACAAAACGAAGCAAAGGGGAAAAAAAAAAGACAAACCAAGAAGCAGACTTTTTTTTTTTTTGTAAGGAGGCTCCACATCCAGCATGGAGTCCAACTCTGGGCTTGAACTCACAACCCTGAGATCAAGACCTGAGCTGAGATCAAGAGTCAGATGCTTAACCAACTGAATCAACCAGGCACTCCAACAGTCTCTTAACTATAGAGAAACAACTGATGGTACCCGGAGGAGAGGAGGGAAGGAGAGAAGAGTAAAATTGGGAATAAGGATTAAAGAGTACACTTATGGGACGCCTGGGTGGCTCAGTTGGTTGGACGACTGCCTTCGGCTCAGGTCATGATCCTGGAGACCCGGGATCGAGTCCCGCATCGGGCTCCCAGCTCCACGGGGAGTCTGCTTCTCCCTCTGACCTTCTCCTCGCTCATGCTCTCTCACTGCCTCTCTCTCAAATAAATAAATAAAATCTTAAAAAAAAAAAAAAGAGTACACTTATCATGATAAAAAAAACTACATATAAGTGGACCCATGCAGTTCAAGCCCGTGTTATTCAAGGTCAACTGTAGAATGTTTTGCTTCAGCAGGTCAAAGACCCATGTGTCTGAGCATTTTCTTTAGTGATCTTACTTCAACTTTGTGGGAAACTAGGGTAGAAACAATGTACAGCAATGCACAGATAGGACTCAAAAAAAAACAAAAAAAAAACCAAAACAACAACAACAAAAAACCACCCATCCCAAAACATAAAAAAAATGACAAATTGGGAAAGGAATCGATGAAAAAGAATTAAGAAATTTAAAAAAGATACTCTATGAAAAGTAAAATTCAGAGGCATGGGAAAAGATTATGGCAGGTATGGCTGGAACAACTCCAATGTTCGCGCTGGGTAAATTGGATCTTTACAAAGCACACAGTGCATCTGAAACACAGGGCACTGAATCCATGCACCGATGTAAACCACCCGGCAAGCAGGAGACTTAGGCAATAATCCACTAGATTGTCATTGGTTAGGACCTTATGAATGTAGTGTGATGATTTACACTGGAAACTTAAACACAAGGAAAACTTCACAGAATCAAAAAACAGAAAATTAGAAAATGAGACCACCTAATTAAAAATGCTAAAAGGATTTAGAGCTACTAAGTTTGGAAGAAATAAGGAAAGTAAACCAAACCTGCTCTTAAAGGGCAGTTTCCCTAAGGATTTCCTAAGCCCAATTCTCAAGATTATCCCTGCTCCTCTTAAGAGACAAGAACCTTTGGCACCCCTGCCATCCTTTACTACAGAACAAAGGCTTTTGACTTTCAACCTGGAGACTGATAAGCTGGAATGGTAAAGTTTCAGCTTTTACTAAATGCTAGGTCTTAAGAGCATGTGATCCAAAATCATTTCTTATTCACAGAAAAAAAGATTTTTGTATGTTCAGCTGCTCTATGAAATGAACTTAGATTTTGTGTTACTTTGGAATTATCTAATTCAAGACATGAGTGTAGGTGTTCATCAATTACCATCTACAGAATATTCACGGATGGAAATTCTTAGTCCTATCATGGTATCATGTATTTTTGGCTTATGAACTTCTTTGAAATTGACTGAGGAGAAACTCCTTCCTAGAAAGCCAAGGAACTCCATCCCTCTCTCTGGACATACTAGCCTTCCTCCTGGTACTCATATAGGCCCGGCATACTCTGGTCTAGGGGCTTTTCTTTATATTGGTCGTTCCTTCTGCCTGGTATGCTTTTCCCAAGTTTCAAGTTTTTGCTCAAATCATACCTTCTCAATGATGCTAGCCCGGCCACCCTATTTAAAACTGCCACCTCTCCACTTAATGCATTAGCTGCTCTACTTTTTTTTATTTTTATTTTTTATTTATTTATTTTTTTTTTAAAGATTTTATTTCTTTATTTGAGAGAGAGGCAGTGAGAGAGCATGAGCGAGGAGAAGGTCAGAGGGAGAAGCAGACTCCCCGTGGAACTGGGAGCCCGATGCGGAACTCGATCCCGGATCTCCGGGATCATGACCTGAGCCGAAGGCAGTCGTCCAACCAACTGAGCCACCCAGGCTTCCCAGCTGCTCTACTTTTTAAAGATTTTATTTATTTAGAGAGAGCATGTGCATGAGCAGGGGGAAGGACAGAGGGGGAGGGAGAGAATCCCAAGCAGACTCGGCACTGAGCGCAGCGCCTAACGCAGGGCTCAATCCCATGACCCTGAGATCATGACCTGAGCCACAAACAAGAGTCAGATGCTCAACCAACTGAGCTCCCCAGGCTCCCCTAACCATTTTACTTTTTATTTTAAAGCCCATACCACTAACATGCTGATTACATTTATGACAAGCATAATAAATATACTAATTATGTTCATTATTTGTCATCTGCCTCCTTCCACTGGGAAGTAAGCTTTTCAAAGGTAGGAATCTTTGTTTAGTTCACAATATCCCAAGATACTAGAACAGAGGGCTGCCTGGGTGGCTCAGTCTGTTGAGTGTCTGCTTTTGACTTAGGTCATGATCCCAGGGTCCTGGAATCGAGCCCTGCTTCTCTCTCTCCCTCTGCCTGCCACTTCTCCTGCTTGTGTGCACGCTCTGTCAGACAAATAAATAAAATCCTAAAGAAAAAGATAGACTCCATATATTTGGGTTGGCTCAGTGGGTTAAGTCTCTGCCTTTGGCTCGGGTCATGATCTCAGGGTCCTGGGATCGAGTCCCGCATCAGGCTCTCTGCTCGGCGGGGAGTCTGCTTCTCCCTCTCTCTCTCTGCCTGCCTCTCTGCCTACTTGTGATCTCTGTCAAATAAATAAATAAAATCTTAAAAAAAAGAAAAAGATCCTAGAACAGTACTTGGCACACCGTAGACTTTCAGATATTTACTGACTAAACTAACTCAAATGCAAAATGTTGCTCATGATTTGAATTACAAGAAAGAATTTCCTGTATTATAGACAACATATTTCCTACCAAAAGAAATACCCCATTAATGTTTTTAACGTAGCAAAAACCATGAAAGACCGTTTCTTTTTAAAATGGAACATATGGGAAAAGCCACATTCCTGTGAACACTGCATGCACAGCAAATCCACATCCAGACTATCATTTTCCAGCTATGGCAATGATCATAACAGCCGGTGACAGTTTCCTGATTCTAGCCGGCAAAAGGATTCCAGACTTAAGGTTTCAAGACTATCCTCTGACACTAACTGAACATTTTTATCTATAAATCATTTTATTTTTGTGACTCAAGTTTCTGACATCTAAGATGTAAACTGATTCTTAAGGCAAGAACTCTTTCTGGCAAATGACTCCAGGACATCCGTATTTCAAGACTAAGAAATCAGTTTCTGTATTTTATGTATTAAATCTATCTAAAGTGCTTTCTTTACACACGACGACGAGGGAAGGAGAAAAGCTTATATAGAGGCAAAAGGGATTTCAAAACACAAATAGGATTAAGTCACAGTTTAAAAACATTCAACGACTTCTCACTGTGGTTAATAAAATGAAACTCCTCACATCATGGCTACAAGACCCAGCTTGATCTGACACCAGCAGTCCTCTTTCTAACCGCCCCCCCTCCCTCATTCACCACGCTCTAGAGCCACACAGGACACACACACTTTCCCGGCTCAGAACATGGCTTAGGGTGGTATATATTCCCAATATTTCTGCCCTCATCCCATCCTTGAAGCCTCAGCTTATCTGTTACCTCACGGAGTCTGCTTATCCACCTCCTTCAACCCATTTACACTTCATCTCCTTATCTGCATCTCCTAACACTTGCAATGACAGGCCTCTCCTGTAAGAATAATTGTCCTCTTTTAGGACAAGTACAGTCTGTCTTATTTATCATCCTATCCCCAGCCCCTAACACATTCTCTGTTATACAGTAAGTGTCTAGACAGCACAGTTAAATGCTCAAATTCTTGATGACTGAAAGAGTGTATGCCCACTGTGAGTTAATTTGAGGTCTAAGAGATCAACAGATACTTTTAATTTTATAAGCTGTAAAAACAGAGTGAATGGGTCAAGTTGAAGTGTTGCATCTTTCATGCCAAACAAAACCTTCTGTGACTGATCTCCACCACCCACCTGTTTAAGACTAATGTTCAGTGCTACACACAGAAATTCTCACCCGCTTTGGAAATTCTCATCTTTTGGTTTTCTCCTTCCCCACTACATGAAAAGAAACTAAGATTACATAATACTTTTGTGAAAAGCCTACAGATTTGCTTTATAAACAAAGCGATGTGCACTTAATTCTGTCCACTTTTGGGGTACCTGGGTGGTCAGTCTGTTAAGAGTCTGCTTTCCGGGGTGCCTGGGTGGCTCAGTGGGTTGGGCCTCTGCCTTCGGCTCAGGTCATGATCTCAGGGTCCTGGGATCGAGCACCGGATCAGGCTCTGCTCAGCAGGGAGCCTGCTTCTCCTTCTCTCTCTGCCTGCCTCTCTGCCTACTTGTGATCTCTCTGTTAAATAAATAAATAAAATCTTAAAAAAAAAAAAAAGGAGTCTGCTTTCCCCTTGAATTATTATCCATGGATCTTAGGATAAGCCCCACATCGCATCGGGCACCCTGCTCAGCGGGGAGACTGCTTCTCCCTCTCCCACTCCCCCTGCTTATGTTCTCTCTCTCAAATAAATAAATAAAATCTTTAAAAAATTTTTTTGTCCACTTCTTTTTTTAATTAATTATCTTTATTAACATATAATGTATTATTTGCCCCAGGGGTACAGGTCTGTGAATAGTCAGGCTTACATACTTCACAGCACTCACCACAGCATATACTCTGCCCACTTCTATTGTATAGTTTTCCTATGGCCTGATCATGACTACATTCTGTATATGCTTACAGTTTAGAATGACAGGGATTGTATTAGTCCCAAACTGTTGAATTTTCACATTTAACTATCCATTAAATGCCAGGCACTATGCTAACAATATTACTATTACCACACCCACCTCACTGCCACTAAACACTATACTGTATTTACAATAAGCCAGGCACTGTTGTCTACGCTTTAGAACCGTTCACTCTTCTATGAAGTGGACACTATTATTATCACATACTACAGATAATGGAACTGAGGCACACAGATGTTAAATAATTTGCTATGGGTCACAGAGCTATTAATGCACTAGCTATTAACACACTGGGAGGCTGAAGTCCACATTGTGAAGACACAATGGAATACGGTCTCACCAAAGATGACTAAGATCATACCCTGAAGGGCCATGCCTTTAAAAAGCCCTGCCTTTTAGGGGAAATAGAACTGTAAACAAATATTTATAACACATTTGTGCTAGGTTTAATATACTTGTATGAGGTACAGGAAAGATCAACAATTGTGCTCAAGGGAGATCAAGAAAAGCTTTATGAGAGATAGATACCACCATGGGAAAATTCAGTGAAATAATTAGTATTCATCTTCCTTTAGGTCTTGGAAGCATCTGACATTTAACTCCGTTCTCTTCTGGATATCGGATTTTCCTGATTCTCCTCCTGTCCTTCTCGGGTAAGCTCTTCTTCTTCTGCCCCATCCCCAAATATTCAGGGTCCTCAGCAAACTGCTTTAGGCTCTCCATCCGGTCACTTCACATACCCTCCCCACCCCCACCAGCTTCAAGTATCAACTAAATGCTAAGGACTTCCTTATCTCAATCTCCCAGCTCAGACCTCTCCTGCGTTTGAGACCCAGGAGACACCTGGATTACACAGCCCTTCACAACTCAAATGTACTTGCAGACGACATACTTCAGACTTAAAGGTCAAAAAACAGTTCAACAATCTGTACCTTATCATGTGTTGTTAGGTCTCTGACTGGCAGAAATAATCTCTGGGTCACAGGGCTATGTGATTATTTCCCTCCTGTTTCAAGCACCAATGCAAGTATTTACTGATTTTGAAAGAACGGTCATATACTTTACTAATGCGCTTGTAAGTCAACTTCGATCATCCTTAAGAGCAAGAGAATGATGGATGAAAGGCAACTCAGGAAAGTGGTTTAAGCTTGTAACCTTAGTCTAGCTTGATATTCTTTCCAGGATATTTGCTTTTTCCTAATAAAAATGAACTGAAAAAAAACTCTCTTTGACCTGGAAATGAACTGAGATGAAAGCATTATTTGGTCCTGCACCAAGAATCTGAAAGCTAAAAAAAAAATGAGCTATGATCTGCTACAGAGGCCACAACTAGAAAGCTCAGGCGAAGTTCGAACGAACGGCTTTAAAAGCACTGCTTTGCTGAGCAAGTAGCATCAGTCTTAAAAAGTAGCCAGGAAAAGTGCCTGAGGAAAGAAACAGGTAAGAGGAAAACAGGTTAGGAAGACCTAAAAACATACTTTGTTAAGGAGCAAAGGAGGTCAGTGCAAGAAGGAGGGAGGAGGTGGGAGCAGCGACAGAGGGCTGAGCGGCTGGAGCCCAAGGGACATGGACACTTTATCAGGGAAAAGCAAGCACCTCTCCTCCTTGACTAGCAAAGAAAAAGGTCCCCAGTAGGCCCTGCTGGAAATATGTCAAGTACAGTAAAGTCCAAAGAGCAAATGAAAACCACCCTGTAATCCCACTGATATTTTGGTTTCTGTGGAGAAAAGTGGTTTTCAAGAGAAACTCTTGGAAGAAGTGCAAGCCTGCTGGTTTCACACTCATCAGTTCAGAAAACTGTATTTGTTAGAGTTTGCCCCTGCTTTTACACGGAATTTTCTGCATTACATGTAAATCAAATCTCTCCTTTCACTTTTTTCTTTCAACTTTTCTTCCTTCAGCTTAGTAAGATTAATTCTTTAACAGTACTCAAATAGCCTATAGATTCATCAAAAGAGCAGTAGCAGGTGCTTCTACAGTAGAATAAAGAAAGCAGCAGTACATTTCTAGTGCCTGAGGGCAGAGAGGGCAGTGAGGGAATGAGGGTGAATAAGACCGAGGAGGGAGAGAGCAGATGGCTGGACCATCCCCAGTCCTGCTGGACATGGCTTAATGGGCTCTGTAAAATTGTGGGGTGAAGCACTAAGTTCTCATTACATGCAGGGGCTTGCCATTTGGGCGGGGGGGGGGCTGATACTCATTCTGGCAATAGACTATGGAAAGCTGCTCCAATGCAGAGACCAAAAACTGAAAAACTTTAATGGGTCCTCTTTGAAGCTATCAGTGCCATATAACAAGAATGGATATTACAAAAAAGGATCAAAGAGAAAGAAAAGAGGGGAGGAGGGGGAAATCAGAGAAATAGAAGAAGATAATGTCCTAGAATGGAAGGACGTAACTTTCCAGGATGAAAGGGTCCGCTGAGAACCAGAACGACAGATGAGGAAAGTCCCATACTCTGGTACCTCATTAAGAAAGCCCGGAACACCAGGGATAGAATATTCTCAAAGCTTCCAGTAAGAGAGAAAAGAAAAAAACCAACGAAACAAGGTCTCATAAAATGGGTGACAGCCCACAAGGAGAGGAGAGGGAAGGACAAAGATAGTTCCTGAATGGTACCTGACTAGTTCTCCATTGGAAACATCAAGTGACACATCTGAGCTCATGGAAAATATTACTGATAAGAATGTGGCAATTATGTTGGAGCATCTGGGAAAAAATTAACAGTATGCACGTATGTGAAAAAAAAAACAAAAACAGTCAAAGGTCAACCTAAACACAAGAGAGGAACTGAGACAGATCATCGAGCTCAACAGGCTACTCACTGGGGGAGAAAAAAGCAAGACATAACATATCAAATGATTTAAAAATATGAAGATAATGCCTGAGAAAAGAGCAAAATAATGGAGTGGCTACCTCTAAAGAACGAGATTATGAGGTGGGGAGAATGGAGGGACTGCCCCCCCCATTCTTCTAGCACTCTTTCTTTGAACCATGTATGTTGATTACTTTAACAAAAAAACAAAGTAAGAAGGGAAAAAATAGCAACATTTAAAATCTGCCATTTTTCTCTCTACATGCTTTAGAAACCTTATCTTTCTTCTAGTCTACCCATAAACAAATAAACTTTTAGCTGGAGGCCTTGTTGAGTGGGAAGGAGGGAGGGCAACAGATTCCTGAGCTTTCAACTCAACATTTTCCTGAATCAAAATTTCTAGAGGAGGGATGTGTAGATTTAAAGGTACGATGGCGGTTCTCACGGTCAAGCAAGTTGGGGAAATGCTGCCTAGTACATGGGGATCAGTAAACTCCAGTGTGGGTTTGGTTTTCTAACTCAGTTATAACAGTGCAGCTCTCCTATTAACAGATAGTGGAGATGATTTTCCTTAACGCAACAGTATCATTAGAGTAAAACACTTACAGCATATTCCAATCATTAACAACATAACACAAACAACAATCTAATCTTTAACACTGTTGTTCAAATTTTCAAATGCAGAAAATAGATCTATTCAACTTGAACAACTATCTGTTGCAAATACCTTCTTGAATTTTTTTTTTAAAGATTTTATTTATTTATTTGACAGATAGAGATCACAAGTAGGCAGAGAGGCAGGCAGAGGAAGAGAGGAGGAAGCAGGTTCCCCGCTGAGCAGAGAGCCCAATGCGGGCCTAGATCCCAGGACCCTGGGACCATGACTGGAGTCGAAGGCAGAGGCTTTAACCCACTGAGTCACCCTAGCGCCCACCTTCTTGAATTTTCTCTAGAGAGCCTGACATCATCTGGCTTTTATCCAACCACATGGTTGAATAGTCCCTTAGTTTTCTATTGTTCATCTTCTAGAACCATGGTTTTCCATCTTCACCCTTCCAATGTATAGAAAATGCTCTAATGTAATGATCTTATTTTAATTTATAATCATGAAATGCTAATAACTTGAGTACCTTCTACATGGTAGGCATCCCATATATTGATCTTGTTGATAACTGCAACAATAAAATACTATTAGGTATTATTAATTCTGTGACACATATGGAAAAACAGAGGCTGAGAATAAATGCTTGTAAATGACAAAGCCTTGTGCAAACCCCAGTGTTTTCAAAGCTCATGCTCTAAAAATACCACGCTGCCTTACTTCTGGCAAGCACTGGAATTTCAGAAATAATCTAATTGTTCACCACACCTGCTTTTTGGGGTGACAAATTTAAGGTCCAAAACACTAAAGTGAGTCACCTAAGTGGCAGAATTAGACTAAATTCCGTATCTCTTGGTTCTTACCCTATTTAAGGCTTACTTAACAATCTATGAACCTGGTCCTATACTGGTATGCAGGACATACCTAATATTTTTTGGGCCTTAACCGTGTGCTAAGTTCTACACAAGTGCTTTAACCTGCATGAACTCACTTAATCCTTATAGGAGTCCTAAGGCAGACACTTATCCATGTTTCACAAGACAAAGAAGCTAAAGTGAGAGAGATTAAGTAACTTGCACAAGGTTAAAGAGCTAGCAGGTTGCAGAGCCAGGATTCTGAAACCCTCTTTCTGAATCCAAAGTGCAAGCTCTGAGCCAATGCGCTCTGAACATCCTTAAGGTACAGGCTGCACGTCCTTTCTGAATGCCCAGTTTTATTTTTCTAATTAAAAGAGCATGCATGATGTGAGGACTTTTCTCGAATCCTGATGCAAACAAATTACTTAAAAAGAGAGACCAACTGGAAAATTTGTCCACTGACTCCTTGCTTAGTAATATTAAGAAAGGTGTGATAATGATATTGTGGTTTTGTTAAAAACCAGTTCTTATCTTTTACAGACACACACTGAAGTGTTTACAGATGGTTCAACATCATCTGGGAGGTCAGAGTGGGTGCAGAACAAGAGTGGCCCTGTGTTGGTTGGTTGTAGAGGCTGGCTCATGGAAACATGGGGTTCATTATTTTCCCTACTTCTAGAAATGTTTGAAATTTACAATTAAGAAAAAAATACATGATAAAAAAACTAGAAATAACATGATATCAACAGTATTTGGGAAACAGAGCTATGAAAGATTTTTTTCCCCACTCTACACATTCTCTGTATTACTTTTATAATGGAAAACATAAACTATTTAAAGAAATTCTCTGTATTTTCTCTAATAGGCAGAGCAAGACTGCCCGTAACCTAGGAAGGTCAAAACACAATGACAAAAGCATTTCCCATCTCTTCACCAGTTAACTACTTTTTAAAAACTTTTAGAGGGACGCCTGGGTGGCTCAGTTGGTTAAGCGGCTGCCTTCGGCTCAGGTCATGATCCCAGCGTCTTGAGATCGAGTCCCACATTGGGCTCCTTGCTTGGCAGGAAGCCTGCTTCTCCCTCTGCCTCTGCCTGCCACTCTGTCTGCCTGTGCTCGCTCTCTCTCTCTCTGACAAATAAATCAATAAAATCTTAAAAAAAAAAATAAAAACTTTTAGAAAGGTCACTTTGTAAGGATAAGTAAGATCTTCAAATATAAACTAGCCAAAAGCATAAAAGCACATAACAGAGAAATAAGTTAGAGACCGATTTAACAAATACAACTAAATATACAATTCCTTTCAATAGTTAGCATTTGGTCAAAGACCTTGATTGTGTAGTAATGCTGACTTTCCTAAATGGTCAAAAAGGCCACAGGCTAGGGATCTCCTCAGCCTATGGTGTGGTCAGATGGGGATCAGACTCAGCATCAGCTCCCAGGCGAGCCAGCTGTCTTCTGTGGGCACCCTCCAATTTTCCTCCATGAAACATTTCCACATGTACCATGGTATGAAAAAGTTTGGGAAGTACTGGTCTAAGCCAAACCTGTCTTGGGCATCACTCAAAAGCCAAATAAAATGCTGACATGGAAAAAATAACTAACACCCATATTAAGGTTATTTTAACACAATGTTTTAGAAGACCACTGCTTTCTAATACTTTTTTTCTCTATATGCACTCCCTCTCATGCCCCATATTGGGGAATCTTAAGGTCTATTCCAGCACCATTCAATGAAATGACCTCCAAAAATAAATGTTAGCTCAGTGGCATAAGATTAAACTCTGGGGACAAGAGCAGAATCCTCATTCTCTGTGCTTATGCTAAGTGTATGCAAGGTAAGTCTGAAGTAAGTTCTACTTGTTAAGAAAGTACGTAAGTGTCAATGGAAAAATCCTCAAAGAATAGAAGGTTGGAGTTGTAAGGATCTTCTTTTAAAGACAAAAAACTGGGGCGCCTGGGTGGCTCAGTCGTTAAGCCTTTGCCTTCTGCTAAGGTCATGATCCCAGGGTTCTGGGATGGATCCTGCATCAGGCTCCCTGCTCAGCGGGAAGCCTGCTTCTAACCTCTCCCGTTCCCCCTGCTTGTGTTCTCTCTCGCTGCGTGTATGTCTCTCTCTCAAATAAATAAATAAAATCTCTTTTTTTTTTTAAAAAAAAAGGACAAAAAAACTGAGCCCAAGTTAGTTGTTCAGGTTCACAAGCAGCTAAGCTGGGACTAGTCCCCAGATCTCCCAGCTGCCAGTAACTGCACTTTCCAAGACACCTCCAAGTAGTTCCTGCTAATTCCCTTTTTGAATCTAAAACCAAAAACCATCCAAGTGCTTTTTGCTCTTCAGGGAACTGAACTGTTGTTAGTCTGCAACTTGCAATTCATTATTTGAGAAGCCAGAATCTAACTTCATGCCACTAATTAATCTTAAATTTGTGATATTTAAACACAAGTTCCTTTATTAGTCACTCTTTGTTTGTATTTGTGAAATTACAAGGTCATCTTGTTCTTGGACGCATCAGGAAATAGCCTCAAAAACGAATTATCAAGTACTTCTTTAAATAGTTATGTAGGGGGAACACACAACGATATATCAAAATTTATGTAAATAAGTCATGTTTGTACAATGAAGACAACACTAGACACCACTAACAGAATTTTCTTCCTTGTACTGAGAAACAGTACAGACAAGAGGAGTCCCCAAACAAAAGGAGAATGTGACACGTGTTGAAGTCGGAAAGTATGTAAGTACAGGAAAATGAATTGCCTAAAATAAAATCAATTGAATGACGAAGGGAAAAGAGGCAATATAGCATTAAAAAACAAAAAACAGACAACATATTTGCATAAATTCCTGTATATGCAGAGAGCAACTCTAACTAACCACATGCTTTAAATATTAAGATATAACTTCTGTACCCATATTGAATAAAGCTGTATTATGATTAAAAAAAACCTTTGAACTCTTCAAATATCTTTACAGTTTCAAAAAGAAAAACCTGAAAGTTCCTTCTCTAGAAGAAAAAAATTGACCAATGTTTTCATTCTTAGGCACTGTACTGTGTGCCTTGGGTTACCCTGAAACCCAAGAACACAAGCTCTGTGTCACCAAGCACTGACATCTGAGTTGGTTCTTCATTTGTTTCCTACCACAGAATGCCAATTCTGCAAGAACACGTGTCATTTCTGGAGTGCCACTAAGCACAGGTTAAGGAAGGAAGAGCCCTTACACAAAATCATAAAAGTCCTATACGTAAAACAAACTTGTAATTAATGTAATGATATAAATTTAAATCTTGACATTCACATTTCAGAGTCCTTGGAAAAGGAGGCTTCACCTTACCTGTGAATTTGCCAGGGAAAAAAAACGAGAGAGAGAGAGAGAGAAAAGTTGCGTCCCAACCTCCCTCGGGAATTCTTTGAATTTATATCTTGATCATCTGTCTTATTACAGAAACATACATACACAAACCTTCCTCCCCACTCTTTACAAATACATTTATTCCTACCTCCATTCTTCAGGTCAAAAACTGACAGAGAGAAGGCAATTCAAATGTTCAGACACATTTAATATACGTCTGTGAATGCACTGCAATCTAAAGAATGAATATTTGGGAGTTTACTCTGTGCCTAAAGTGGAGATTACAAAGAAACCATGAGTGAGTCTTCAGGGTACTCAAGACTTCAACAGCAGCTGCCATCCACACATCCTGACTTGTACTCAAAATCAGTTCAAAAGCAAAGAACAGTACAGTGTAGGGACAAAGATCACGGGATAGAGCATAACCTCTTTACTGTTCCCCTAGACTGCAGCATCCCAGCTGAATCTGTCCTGCATTCAACTGCCAGATTCATTTCTAGGATTCAAGGAGTCTCTCTCTTGCTCAGGAAGCTTCAAACACTCCTCATTACTTATAACATCTAGCTCAAACTCTTCTTCGAATGAAGAAATCTTCTATAGGTTTGCTCCACTCACCTGTTCAACTTTACTCGTGCTCAATATGGCTCCCTCTGCCAACCCCTTTCGGAGATAAGTCACAAACCTAATTCCACTACCTACTGGAACTCCTCAAGGAGCCTTCATTCTCAGCAGTCTTAAAAAATTGTTTCCTCTAGTGTCGATACAGATCCATTAGTCTTCTGAACATCCCTTCGGAATTCGCCATTAGATTTCTTAACAAATGGCAGGTTCTGTCCCAAGGTATTTTTCACATTAGCACCCCAACCACAGGTTCATCTCTCCAGACACCCCTCGGTGAAATCAGAGGGCGTCGCTTGCAGTTTGGGCATGGGAGTTCCAACACTGCACCTTGTAAGAGAGGTAGAGAGGGTTTGGGGTGGTTGCAAAGTAGGGAGGGGGAAACATGAAGGAAGCATAAAAGGGAAGGGAAGGTCCGTGCTCTCTACCGTATTTTCAGTCTTGTCTTTAGAAGGAGCTGGGAGAGCGTAAGGAGAGAGGAGACTCCAAAAAAACTCAAGGTGTGTTCCCTAGGTAGGAATACGGGCTGGGGCCCCTGGATAACGGAAGGGCTCCCATCACCCCTGGGAGAGAAGGACAGGTTACAACCTGAAACAAAGAGGAGGTGAGGAGTGGAGAGCCTACAGAGATCTGGCATCTCCGAAGGTCGAGCGGCAAGGAAATGAGAGGTGACACGACGCGTCCCTCAGGGGGATGGCCGGACACCAGGGACGTGGTTGCCAAGAGGGACGAGGTAGGCGCCTAAGGCGGCTCTGGGGCGAGCGTTTATGGGTCATCGCTTCCACGGGGCGCGGGGGCGGGGAAGTGTTTTTGAGTGGGGTCTTCTCGCACAGGGAGAAAAGGATCCCGGTGCAGTGCTCTCCGAGAAGAGAAGCCCCGGAGACGCGAAAACGTTAAAGCGTTGAAGAACCGGCATTTCCTAGCCCCAGCCCGGCTTCCCTACACACTCACCGAGTCTCCTCCAAACGCCACCGCTCCAGCTGCAGCTACCGGCCGGCGCAGCCGCACTCAGCGCGCACCACCCCACGTGACTCGGCCCAGAGCCCGCCCCGTCACCCCCACGTGATCCTCAGGACCCGCCCACTCCCTCCTGCCTCTGGCCCCTCTTCCGCGCGTGGTCTAGCTACGCCCCTCCCCTCTTGGCAAGATGGCGGCGCCCAGCTCTAACGCGCCTCGCCTCTGGGTCTGGGGTTCCAGGCAGCGTTTGGGGAGTGTCTTTAGTCTCGTCTCAAAGCCATTCTGTTCGGCCGCTGCTGCGTCTGGGACCATGAGTGCCCAGCGATTAGCGGAAAAGCTCCGAGCCCAGAAACAGGAACAAAAGACGAAGCAGCAGCCGGTGAGTCCGAAAGGACCACAACTCCCAAGAGGCAGTACGTTCCCCGGTTCTCCCGCTGGGAGTGAGGTGGGAGGGGCCGGACAGATGTTAAGGAAATGTGGAGGATCTGTGGAAGAACGGGGAGAAAGGAAAGGGAATAGGTCAGTACGGTACCGTATCTTCCTGCGGGCTGGGTCTTTGGCTCCTGCCGGCCTCAGCCCTGAGCACTGCGTGGAGATAGTAGAACAGACATGCACCGCCGCTCTCAAATTATTAGGGGAAGGCGCGAGTCCAAAGCAGAAATAGTCATTCCCAACCCAAATTGTCACCCAAACTTGTTAGAAGTCTTCACCAGTCTTTTCCTGGCGCTCCTTCTCTCTCCGTAGGTGCCCACAAGCCCTGTGCAGCGGAGAGTTCAAGAACTAGTGCGGTTCACACAGCAGCTGCAGCGAGTCCACCCCAACGTGCTTGCTAAGGCACTGAGCCGAGGGATTGTGCACCAGGACGAGGATCTCGTGGTCATCAATAAACCTTACGGTCTCCCTGTGCATGGTAAGGACCATGTGGGGGGGGGGTGCTTCTGTTTTCACTACAATTAGGGACAGCTCTTGACACATTACTTGTGGGGCTCGAAGACTTGCCTTCAAAATAATTAAGCTTTTGTAGAGTACTATATAAGACACTACTGAAAACAGAGATGTAAAAGACAGTTTCTGCATTCCAAACATCTGACAGTCAGCAGTGATTTCTGGAATTCACTGTGTCCAGACCTCCCTGGGAATTTTTATAGAGAAATACTAAGGCTGTGTGGTTCTTGTCTTCATGTCATGTTCCATCAAAATTGGGAAAGAAGAGGGGCACCTGGGTGGCTCAGTCGGTTATGCCGCTTCCAGTCGGCGAACGGAAGAAGAATTAGGCACAGTCAGCTGCAAGAGATTGGGAGCAGGGGACAACAGTCGAAAAGACTGCTGCACCGAGCAACTCCACAGTCTCACTTTTATTAGATAGAAACAATAGCCAACTGAGGAATCGATGAAGGTCAAACATTAGTCACATGTCTTGTGGACAAACGGGGAGGATACAGTTTATAGTCAACCAAGCACATTCAAAGGACTCATCTAACTAACAATGGCGCTTCTTGGAAAAGAAAGGAGTGACAACGAAAAAGGGAAGCAGGCGGTATTTCGTTCACCCTGAGCTGATTCGGCGTTCCCAGGTGCTTGGTTTCCCTGAAGCAGGCGGCGTTTAGCCCTGGGCGGGCGAGGCGTTCCCAGCTGCCCAGCTTCATGGTCGGTCTTATATCGTCCTTCTCCCCAAAGACCTGTTGCCAGTGTATGTTTTCCATTAAAGGCCATATCTAAATGTGCTTGGTAACTAGTAAAATCCTCCAGGGGTTATAGTTTAAGTAACAAATTGTTCTGCGGGGCAGTAGCAGGTTATGCCTCTAACAGACCAGTGTCAGGCTCCCTGCCCAGCAGGGAGTCTGCTTCTCCCTCTCCCACTGTCTCTCCCCTCTGCCCAGATACCTCGTCCTTCCTCACTCACTCACTCTCTCAAGTAAATAAATAAAATCTTAAAAGAACCAGAAAAGAAGAAATGACATATAAGAAAAAAATAGATAGCACTTAATATATTAAGATTCAGATCATTTCCCCTTCCGACAATGGCACCACTATATTTTTGCCTTTATTCACAATTTTCCCACATTCACTGATTTTTATAAGCACTCTGTTTCTATTTTTGGCCTATAAATCTCTAGTGGACAATGTGTTCTGGTAGTTTATTACCTTCTATAAGTAATGGTATTTCTGAATTTACTGCAAGGGTCTTTTTTTAACCGTGGTGATTTATTGCACATTTTTGTTCACATGATCCAGAATATAATTTCATCAGTGAAGTCCAGACCAAGGAAAATAGTCCATCTTCATTGAACAAAGATCAGAAAATCTCAACCCACAAGCCCCAAACTGCAACATAAATCAGTCAGCCACCTCAAGCCATGAGTGGAGACAGAATAACCTGAGAAAAATCAGATCTTATACTATACATGGGCAAGGATCAAAAAAGGACCACCTTAAACATGCAGAAACTCCAATCACAGAAACCAATACGAAAACTAATAAAAAAAGGGGGGGCGGAGTTTCAGCCAAAGCAAAGATTAAAGCCCTATAGAGAGAGCTCTACTATTGAAAACATACACAGGATCCACACACACACAGAAACACATATAAATCTGGGGGTGCCTGAGTGGCTCAGTTGGTTAAGCGTCTATCGTTAACTCAGGTCATGATTCCACATGATCCCAGGGTCCTGAGATTGAACCCCGAGTCAGGCTCCCTGCTCAGTGGGAAGCCTTCTTCTCCCTCTGCCTCTCCCTCTGCTTGTGCTCTCTCTCTGTCTTTCTCAAATAAATAAAATCTTTCAACAAACCCTGGATATAAACCTATAAGTTTATATAGATAAAGGAAGATAACTTCCTTTGAAGAGTTTATAGAAATTATAAAATATAGAAGACATTCATGTTATAAAAAGTCCCAAAAGATACATAATAAGTTACGAATTCATGATAAGAACTTAAGAATAAAAGAAAATGTGTGTGTGTTTGTGTGCACAGAGTACCTAATGAGACTCCAGGACGCCTGGAACTTAATGGGCATCGAAATATTTCTGAATAAATGTTGAATGTAGTTGTCTAAGACAGCTGGAGTGAGATAAGAAAGACTGATAGAAAGAAAATGCAGGGAAAGGGATTTATTGGGGGGAAAAGGCATAGTTGTGGTAAAAGAATGCTTTTTGGGGAGGTATGGAGAAAAGCATAAAGACAAGGAATTAAGTCAGACATTGCCAAGTGTTCTATTTTCTTTTTCTGTCTTGATCTTTTTCTTCTCATTCCTCATGAGATAATTATTATCCAGATATTTACATTTTATAGATGAGAAAATTGAAAGTTGGAAAGATTAAATCATCTATTCAGGGTCAGTGGCTAGTTAGGCCTAGAATAGAACTGAGTAGCATCTCACCTAAAGGTTATCTTAGCTCTTCTGTAATGGCTCAGGAGAGCCTCACAGTCTTGTATTGACCCTTGAATTTACTTGGCAAATTCTCAAACCTTTGTTTATATAGTGAAATATCAGACCTCCTCATTTTTATTGCTGACTTTATTATGAATGTGCAAGTAGATTTATATCTATCTATCTATCTATCTATCTCTGAGGAGCAGGCCACATGCTGTAGGCCATTGCTTCTCAGACATTATGAAAAGGCATGTGAGTCCCTTGGGCATCTTGTGAAAATGCAGATTTTGATTTAATAGTCTGGGTTGGGAGCCTGAGATTCCTTTCCAGCAAGCTCCCTGGGCATACTGACATTGCTAGTTCCTGGACCACATTTCAGAATAAAGCTCGTGAAAACATTGACTTTCTTCCCAGGTAGAGTTCTTTGGTGGGATCTTTTACTGGCCACTAAAACCTGTGGCTCTGGGGTACCTTTGGCTCAGGTCATGATCTCAGGGTCTTGGGATCGAGTCCCGCATCAGGCTCTGCTCAGCAGGGAGCCTGCTTCCCTTCCTCTCTCTCTCTGCCTCCCTCTCTGCCTGCTTGTGATCTCTGTCAAATAAATAAAGTCTTTAAAACAAAGCAAAACAAAAAAAACAAAAAAACCTGTGGCTCTTCCCTTTGTAGGTGGCCCTGGGGTCCGGCTGTGCATCAGTGACGTATTGCCCATCCTGGCAAAGATGCTTCATGGACACAAGGCAGAGCCCTTGCATCTGTGCCACCGGCTGGACAAGGAAACTACAGGTGTAATGGTGTTGGCCTGGGAGAAGGAAGTGGCACATCAAGTGCAAGAATTGTTTAGAACCCGTCAGGTGGCAAAGAAGTACTGGTATGAAGCCCATCGCCAGTGGTAGAGTTGGTATAAATGAAGGCATCCTTTTATCTTATTGTCCATTCATATGGAAGGACCTCCTGTTAAGAGAAGGCACGGTGTTAGGACTTAGGGGCCTATGAAAAGAATAGGAAAGAGACTTAAGTGCTTAGGATCTTGGAGTCTGTTGGAATAGAGATTCCTCATTGTGGTTGTACATAAAAATTATTTAAAATTAATTACACAAGTAATACATGATCTCAAAGGAAAGGAAAGTAATACAAAGGAAATACAAAGTAAAGTAATACATTCCTTTGGTAAAATTGTCAAAAGAAACAAAGATAAAGCAAAAAATTCTTGGGAGAATCTACCCACTCTGTCGTTCTAGTCCCTTCCCTTGGGATCATTTGGTTTTTATTCCTCTGGTCCTTACTCAATGTATTTATGAACAAGTCTGATATATACAGTGTGTGTGTGTATTACATTGTACACTGTACACTGTACTTTTTTTTTTAAGATTTTATTTGAGAGAGAGAGTGAGCACAAGCTGGGAGAGCAGCAGGCAGAGGGAGTGGGAGAAGCAGGCTCCCCGCTGACCATAGAGCCCAACATGGGACTCGGTCCCAGGACTCTAGAATCATGACTTGAGGTGAAGGCAGACACTTAACCTACTGAGCCACCCAGGCACCCCAACACTGTACTTTTCTTTTACCACTTAACTGTGTCTTGGAGATCTTTCCATGTTAGTGCATATAGGTTTACCTCCATTTTTTTTTTAATTTTTATTTTTTATAAACAAATTTTTATCCCCAGGGGTACATGTCTGTGAATCGCCAGGTTTACACACTTCACAGCACTAACCATAGCACATACCCTCCCCAATGTCCATTACCCCACCCACCTTTCCCGACCCCCTCCCCCCAGCAACCCTCAGTTTGTTTTGTGAGATTAAGAGTCACTTATG